>OZ023191.1:10376357-10585722 GCA_963995505.1 Hypericum androsaemum | reverse complement strand
GATTGATTAATTTAGTGTTAGTGAAATGGGGGAAGGGGCCACTCAATTCGTCCCACTTCAGAAGAATATTTCCTTGCTTCCTTTTAACTTTTCTATACTTTGATTTTAGAGAAAATTTTACTTTTTGGTTTGTTGATTTTTCATCGAATACTTTCGTTTCGTTTTCTATTTTTTGGAACAAATCTATCTCAAATTAACATTTTTTTATGCAATACCCGCTCTTTCGATAGTTTAACTAAGTATCACCCTCTGCGTAGCGGATTATCTTCGACGGGTGCAGAAGACGATTTTTGTTTATACCTCATAATTTTGCACCCAACTGCGCCCGACAAATTTAGGGTCGAGCCGAATGTAGAAAAACACAAGAATACCTGTCGGGCTCGCATTTTGTAACGCCCAGTGATATGACCGAATTTTTTCACAGATCAATACGAGTCTTTTACATCGTATTTTATCCTCACACAAACACACCATAAGAAAACTTTTTAGGGCATCACAAGAAGGTGCACCTTGATGATATGGATAGTACAATCAAATCACTTAAGCTTTTATACGATGATCATTTTCTGCCTTTCAGACCCCGGGCGTCACACATTCGAGAGTTGTTCCCCTCACGGGGTTTGTTGTACGATCGATTGCTGGATCTGCTAGGTTGTGTGCGCGATCGAGGGTTGTTCCCTTTGCCTGGATTACTCCTCCATCCCATAATAAAATCCACAATCTCGAAATAAGTTACTTCGAGGTGTCCGACCTTGTCGCAGTGCATGCACTTTGGTCTACGCTAGGGTTTCTCTCGTCTCCCTTTTGGAATGCCTCATTTGATCAGCTCTGAAAGGCAGCCAACTTGACAACAAGCGACGAGTAGAGGACATGTTTTGTTTTTGCTCGTCCTCGGCAACAATGTGATATACAACTCTGACAGTGGGAAGGGGTTGAGAACTGAGGATTTAAGTCTTAATCATCGTAAATGATCCGTCCAAAAATATCAAAAAATGTACAAGTGCTTATGTTCTCTAATGCATATGACCTACTTTGTCACATCACAAGTACAACCATCACAAGTGCATACGGGCAAGGACAAAATTTCATGTACCTCATCCCATAGGCTCTTCAGTTTGGTATAATATTTCGAGACCAAAAGTTTGTCCTAGCGAAGGCTCGTGATGTTACGCCTGAGCTCATAGGCGCGTGGAGCGCTGCCTTTCCTAAACCTCTCCGCAACATCAGTCTAGATGTCGCGGGCCATAGGGCGTAGCAAACACTACTCCGCATATCCTTTTCCATGGAGGACTTCAATCAACCTCGTACTATTGCATAAGCACGAATCTAGTGTGGCAGATCAGTGAAGTTCACCGCCGATTTGACTAGAGTGCCATCAACAAAGTCGAACTTATTTTTAGCATAGAGGATGGTGCTCATGTCGTTGAGCCATTCTCCGTAGTTTCGTCATTCAGACGATCCATTGGTCCATCTGGCTTGGACTATTAGATGGATAAATGTAGTATGGAGACATCACATCTATGCTACTAAGGGCAAAATTTCCACTACCGGACGTGATTGATTCATACATTTTGGTTGGAAGAGGAAGATGTTGCGGGGAAGGCTATTTTAGGGTTTTTCTCTTATTCCACATTTGGCTCTGATACCATGATAAATCGGAAAGAGATTGTGAATTGCCTCTTGTATTTCTCAATACATGACAACCAATATATATAATATGTATACAATAATCCTATTTAGGTTAAATGATCCAAAAATCCTAAACGTAAATACAACAAGATCTATCGACTATAGGCGGCTTGACTTGGAGACAAGAAAGTACAATGTCAACATACTCCAATAAGAACAAATCTCTAATAAGACCGGTGATTGTAACTAGAACAACTTATTCAGCTTTTAGATTACTGGTTCTCTAGTTTTACTTTCATGATCCACGCTTTTCGATTCATATATGGTACACGCAACCCAAAACTTGATTAGAGAGTTCATTTAATATACGAAAGTACCATGAAAGATGCTCTTTACCTTGTTCATCAACAATTATATGTGGGAATAAGAATGACCCAAACCAGTTCACTTTGTTAGGTAAAATCTTAGATTCCTTAGTTCCCGGCCTTGGCAAAAGATTCCCGTGGACTTGCACCACAATAAATACCGGGAAGGTGGGTTAGGCTTCAGGATCAAAAGTCAAAAGCCAAACTGAATAAAATTGTTCACTTGGAATTCTTTGCACGTACGTCGCACGTAAAGAAAACTATTGGCATTAATACTTCGTACTTTGGTCTTGTTAACAATTGTCACGTAATTTAGCTTTGTCCATTATGTTGATATAAATTTCTCAAATTCACATTTTTTGTGACAAATTAGTTTTTTCGACTCGTGTACATAGATAGTCAGGTCAACAACACATCATTTTTATCTTTTGCTCAAATAAAAAAACTCCAAACTATGACATACATGTATATGTACACATTAAAAAAAATAGCCAAAGAACTTGCAGTCCAACGGTACAAGACGTTATAAATATCTATGAGGTTCAAGGTTCAAACATTGGCAATATCATGGTATAATAATTCACCTCAAAAAAAAAAATAACACCAAATTCTAACTGTTGCTCGTGATGTCAGACGAAGGTTTTCACATATACCATAGGCGTTGATTAATTAGCTTTCGATATTATACTGTTCCTCGCCCAAAATATAACTTCAAGATTAGTAATTTGACTTGGGAGCCGGCTAAATGACAAACTTTTGAGTAAAGGGGAGACAAAACCAAAGAATTTAACTTTTTTTTGTAATATCACTATATATTCATACATTTAATGGGCTAACTAATTCAGTTTCAAATCGAAAAAACTTTTGAATATTGGTAAAATTCTCTAACAAGTATTTAAAACTATTACGTTATCACTTGAAATCTTTTTTACCAAAACAACTCCATTCCGATTCATTTTAGTTGGTACAAGAGAATTTACTACCCTTCTTAGTTAGATGATTTAATAGATTCCTCTCGAGTCTCAGTTTCCTATTTCGCCACCCTATTAACTATTAAGACGTCCACACATTGGTCGTTCTGCTTCCAGAAGTCGTCAGGAATATATGATAGTCTATTAATAGTCCTCATCAATCACGTTAACACATGCACAAGTTTGAAGCATCCTCTTCTTTGGAGAAACAAAACAAATAGACCGAAATTCTGTGGAATTAAAGCTTAACAACATTATACGATTCAGATCATTAACCTCTAATAATATTCTCGCCCAACGGTACAAGACGTTATAAATATCTATGAGGTTCAAGGTTCAAACATTGGCAATATCATGGTATAATAATTCACCATTGGGCGAATTCACCATTGGGCGAATTGCAGTCCAACGGTACAAGACGTTATAAATATCTATGAGGTTCAAGGTTCAAACATTGGCAATATCATGGTATAATAATTCACCTCAAAAAAAAAATAACACCAAATTCTAACTGTTGCTCGTGATGTCAGACGAAGGTTTTCACATATACCATAGGCGTTGATTAATTAGCTTTCGATATTATACTGTTCCTCGCCCAAAATATAACTTCAAGATTAGTAATTTGACTTGGGAGCCGGCTAAATGACAAACTTTTGAGTAAAGGGGAGACAAAACCAAAGAATTTAACTTTTTTTTGTAATATCACTATATATTCATACATTTAATGGGCTAACTAATTCAGTTTCAAATCGAAAAAACTTTTGAATATTGGTAAAATTCTCTAACAAGTATTTAAAACTATTACGTTATCACTTGAAATCTTTTTTACCAAAACAACTCCATTCCGATTCATTTTAGTTGGTACAAGAGAATTTACTACCCTTCTTAGTTAGATGATTTAATAGATTCCTCTCGAGTCTCAGTTTCCTATTTCGCCACCCTATTAACTATTAAGACGTCCACACATTGGTCGTTCTGCTTCCAGAAGTCGTCAGGAATATATGATAGTCTATTAATAGTCCTCATCAATCACGTTAACACATGCACAAGTTTGAAGCATCCTCTTCTTTGGAGAAACAAAACAAATAGACCGAAATTCTGTGGAATTAAAGCTTAACAACATTATACGATTCAGATCATTAACCTCTAATAATATTCTCGCCCAAATACATATATAGAAAACCATCAGCACATAATCATCTCGTAAAGAGATTGTAATTTCTGCATAACCAGATAATTTGAATTTAAATCCTACGTCAGCAACAATGTCAAAATTTGGCAAAAAAAGTTTTTATCAAAATTAGGTTAGTCATCACATGGTTTGAGCCAAAAAGAATACAGTCGAAACCTATTTTTTTAAACTTAGTATGCGCTCAAAAACATATGACCGTTGCAGATGCCTTGATAGGCTAACTCTGTATGAAAAGGATATTTAGTTTTGAAAAAGTTTAGTCAAACTTACCAGGAAGATTGTCAAAAATAAAAAGGAGCTTGTTAGGCAAACTAAAAAGAGTGATTAATAAAAAGATGGTATAATTGATTCAGGATTCGGAAAGGTCAAACATGGTATAACTTTCTGGTGAAGAAAGATCCTTTGGAGCGTCCCTCCTTTTCCCATTTCTGGCACCGATCACGAACTTGTACACGTGTGACATCTGGGCTCCTAGTTCTTTAAGAAACAATAATTGGGGTAGAATCTGAACGCTCGTAACCGATCATTTGCATTCAACGGATTTAATTACTGTTTTGGAGTCCAAGATTCTGAGTTCTAGATACAATTAGATGGTTTGTTGAGCCATGACGATGTTGACATATGTAAGTAGTAATTGATGTATGTTTGGGACTCCATGCAGGTGATGTATGTTTGGTCTTGAATTTTTTTAAATTTAAGATATTCTGAGTTGAATATTGTCGGATATTAATTTACGGGTAATTTTTGAATCCGGATATTAATCTACCTATTATAATTGAACGAACCCATTAACCATGAACACTGGTAGTAATCAAGAAAAACTCTTTTTGTTTCGAGAAAATTAGATGCCACGCATGTCGAGGAAGTGCAGAAGTAGGCGGATTAGGTGATCGATCTGAATTCTCTACTAATTTTCAAAAGCTATCTTATTTCTCGGTTTGAAGCCAGCTATAATGTTCCAAACAACCGTATAAAAATAATTAATGCATAAGAATATGCTACATCTTTCCACCCTAATATTGAGTCACGTGACAAATTACCATTATACTCTTAAAACCATTTGCGCCCCATAGAATTAAAGAATTTTCTTTTTCCCATTTGCTGAGGATGAAACACGAAAATCGCAAGCATATTTGTCAATGCACACAGAAAATTAAACACGTGGTTGACCAAATGATTTGCTTTGGCATCTAAGAATGTGCATGTCGGATTTTTTTTTCTCAATTACCTGTTAATATTCCTGGAGTCCCCTAGAGTTCCTAGTGATTGATAAAATCATCTCTAGAGTTCCTAATATTTGAAAAATAATTTCGCAATCCTTATTTTTTATTAAATATAATTCTTCAGCCCTTTGCTAATAAAATACCAATTACACTTTAATAAAAGCTAGAAAGAAATAATTAGACAAATTGGATGGAACTATTTACCGGTGGCATGATGAAGAAAGTCTAATTTGCCTTATTCTCGACAATCATGTGAGAAATTTGGATTCTTTGAAATCACGTGAATTTTTAGGCGAGACGTAAAATTGGGAACTTCTAATTAGGGTCCAGAAGTGGCTTTAGCGGTCAAATTCTATTACGGAATTATGTCATGAAGATCTAATGTTGTACATGGAATCTTTTAGATAGACTATTCCTATTACAGTCCTTATGTAATCAGATTAGTTAATTGTACCTTTCCATTGGATATGCGGCTTCGTGAAGGGCATCGGTCACTGCACATCTCTAGTTGTCAATCTCTGGGCTCTTATTTTGGGGCTCGAGCTAGCATGGGAGAGAGCCTTTCATAGAGTGCAGGTGTAGGTCGACTCGACGCTAGCAATACTTTGTGTCGACCAAGACATTGCTTCGGACCATCTGCTGGCGACCCTCATTTGCCGGGCTAAAGAGTTGCTTGATCACGAGTGGGAAATCCATATTCAGTATATCTGGCGAGAGGGGAATCGCGTACCCGATGTCCACTCGAAGAATACATTGACGATTGTCTTTGATTATGTTGGTTTTACACTATGCCCAGATATATATATTTGAATGATGTTAAGGATGTTAGTTTACCCCAATATACCCGTCTATTTTTACCTGTTTGATGGTTAATAAAAATTAGGCACCTTTTGTCCTCTCGTTTGGAAAAAAGCTATCAGACGAAAAAACGGCCGCACACCAAAGTTCATGAGATGTCAGCTAGTGAAAATGGGCCCTAACGAAGAATGAAAAACCAGACGTTGTTCGGGTAGAGGCCCACTCCAACTGGGGTTTTGTCTTATTAGATTCGGAAATGGAAATGAATCATCCTCGGGCCCACTAGTCGTCCCATCCCATAATTGTTACTCTCTCCAAGTGCTAAGCCCACTATCTCCCACCGCCCACCGCCATGTAATTCTGCCCCATGGAGTTCTTCAACAGTTCTTCAAGTGTAATATGTTATCTATATTCTTATTTATTTATTGTTCTAACTTAATCAATATATTTGAGTACTAATTTTAAAAATATATTAGTATTGAATATTTGAGATTTTTACCACAGTCCAAAGATCTTATTTAGCTAGAACTTATATTAATCGACTAATTTGTTAGTTTGTAACCAAGAAGTTTTGAATCTTTAAAAAGATAAATGAAGTGCGTCTTTTCAGCATCTATCTTTGCACAATTAGTATATTGAAGACTACGCTTACTAAGGGACATTCCGTGTCATATTTTGCACGCTTAGTCGACGGGACAACACATGTCGATGTGGCTCCCTTCGTTTGTTCCTTGCCAAGTGGCTCGCAAGGATTAGAATACAGATGTGAGATTGAGATTCACAAAAATACTGGTTTCCATATTTAGAATGGGACTAGTGATTGGGTTCCATGTAGGATTCGTTTATTGAAGTCTTATTGGGTTTTTTTTCTTAAGAGGGGTTTATTTCTCTGACAAACCCTTGAATGGGGTTCTCGGGGAGTGTTATTCTTGTCTGGGGCTGAGCACAAATTGAGCGTTTTTGTGCGCAAGAAAATGCTTGAAATTGAGCATTTTCAGTGAAAAGCCGACACGCTTTGTCGCAAGAGAATCTTCGCCTCGGCCCGGCTTCTTCCAAAAACTGCTCGGATTTCAGCATTTTTGTGCTAATTTATTCAAGTAATTAACTGACTTACTTACTTTTTTTTTGCATTCTAATTAAATTTGAGGCCAAACGATACTTCCTAATTTAATTTGAAGATCGACGGTGTAGATTACAAAAAACTCTATGGCCCACATTTTGATATGAAACAATGTATTAAGGAGTTTAATAAGAAGCCCAGTGGTAGTATAATTTCACAGGTAATATTTTACAGAAATTTCATTTCTCTATGATATCTCATAATAATTAGCCACCATTCTTTGTAATGTAGATGGTTTTGTATGTGAAAAGTTTCGTTCCTAAGGGCGTAGTGATTTTAGTGGACCGTAGGCAGTCTTTTCGGTATCATACGTGACTCCACAGATATTATCGCCGCTGGGTGTGTGTTGGTTCTAAAAAATGTAAGATATTTTATCATTATCATATGATACCATATGTTTGAAATTTTTTTTGACTTACTAATGTGTTATTTTATTAGGTTAAAGTAGATGATACTGGGGATGGCAAAAAATTGCTTAAGGCTACTAATGAGAACGTGGTCAAAGTGTTCAAGAAAAATGGCGAAACTTCATCAACTTGACAATATAATCTCTATGTGTATTCAAATGTGTGATTTGATATTGTTTACATGTAATGTATTGCTTTAATATTCCTTGAGATTGTTGTAATATATTGTGTTGTGTTATTTGAGACTAAAGTTTTTAAAATTCTGCAACCATTTTAATTGTTATCATTTTTCGCCAAAAAAATTTATGCCAAGTGAGTTTTTGATATATCGTGTTGTGTTATTTTAATTCTCGCCAAAATTTGGCCCAAAACACCACACAATAAGACATTTTTCTTTAACCCACAATAAACCAAAATTTTTGCAGTATGTTCTCAATTTTTTGCCAAGCTGGACCCATTATTATAGATTTTAATTGCTCAATAACACATACTACCCTATATACTATACATGTAAAAGTTAAAAAAATTAATAAAATCTGAGATTTAATGAGTCAAAATTTTGAGATTAAAATTTAGGATGTAAAAAATTATTAAAAAACTATTATTACAAATTAAATTAGGAAGTGTCGTTTGGCCTCAAATTTAATTAGAATGTAAAAAAAAGTAAGTAAATCAGTTAAAAAAAAGCAGAGTTGTTACCTGAATAAATTAGCACAAAAATGCTGAAATCCGAGCAGTTTTTGGAAGAAGCCGAGCCGAGGCGAAGATTCTCTTGCGACAGAGCGTGTTAACCCTAGATCATTCCAAAATTTAATAATAGTTGATAGTCTTATATTTTTTATAAAAAATATCGAAATATAATCCATCAAAAAAAATTACAATTTAATAATATTCAACGATGTTTGACTATAAAACTCAAATTTCATGGAGAAAAAATTATTAAAAATAATTTTCCGTATAATTATTTATTATTTATTTTGATATTTTTGGTGAGTAGTGGTATCTTATGTCAGTCAGTTTTCAAATTTTTACTACGTATAAGACAATATATGGCTTGGTATATTAGTTTGTTATAATTTGACAATTTCTTAAATTCATATTGCCAGTATTATGATCATAATAAAATTACTCGTGGGCATTCTAATTGCTCGTTCATTGCCATATTCGAAATTTTAATTTCGTTTTTGCCGATGGATGAACTTCCACCGAGAGATCTGATTTTATCCCCCCAAAATCTCATACGATCAACTTACGTTGATAAATCAACAAAAGGAACGTGATGGTATCGTTTCATTTGGCTTATGGTCAATCTGGTACAAATAAATAGCAAGGAAAAATAATAACATATGCCTGGTTCATCCCATCTAGTAATCCTTTTTATAGTTTTAAATTTAGTTACAATATTTAAAAGGAATAAAAGTTATTTAACCTTTGTACTTAAACAAAAAGAGCAATCAGAATTTCGTACTTAAAATTGGTTTAGATAACACCTTGTACTTTACAAAATTGGTCATTTAAAATTCTAAGAATAATTTTTTATACATCATCAACCACGTGACGTATACATCAGCGTAAAGTCTTAAAATAAAATAATTAAAAACAAATAAGTATGATATAACATTTTCTATAAAAATTGAGGTATTCTCTCCTCCTCGACATTTTTTTTTGCGACGGAGTCTACGGCCTCTTCCTTTGCTCGCCGGGGTACTCCCCCAACGTCACCTACGCCGCCAAAGACATACTCCAAAAGTGTCCCAGCGCAGAAGTCGTCGTCGTGTGGTACGATCAGTGTCTCCTGCACTACTCCAACCAATCGAGCTTTTCCTTGGTGTACCAGTACAACTACAAGAACGTTTCTTCGTCCGACCGGAAAAGTTCCGAGATTTTTTTTGTTTTGTTCTTACATAAACCAAATATTGGAAAATGCAGAACGAAACTAACCATCCCTAATCAATTAAAACCCCATCCCCAAACACATTTTGAGGAGGATTCCTAAAATCTTTTCAATTGAGATTCATTCTCGATCGCTTGTTTTAGATTTTAAGGAATTGATGATCCGCAATGGTGAACGGTTTGGTGGGGACATATTGAAAATGGCTTCTTAGTCTTAATTCGAAAACTAATTAAGGTTTTTGATATTCTAATTTAGATTTCTAATTTAAATTAAAATTTTCAAAATTAGGATTCTTCAAGGAGGAGATAGGTACCTAAATATTTATAAAAAATGTTATACATACTTATTAGTTTTATATTAAGACCTTATACTGACATGTACACCACGTGGTTGGTGACGTGTAAAAAAGTTGGTCTTAGGATTTTAAATGATTCATTTTGTAAAGTACATGATGTTAACAGAGACCATGAATCATCAACCTCGACTTGGTGAGGAGATACACTTTCAGCTGGACAAAGATGAGGACGGAGAAGATTTTGACTTGTTGATGGAGAAGGAAGAAGAAGAGCTTCGACGCTGCGACGTCGTTTCTTCTAGCGGATAGTCAGGCCCATTTATGGCCCAGTACTTTAAGTTAAATAGATGGCTAGGTTCGCGTATCTTTTGTGCCCGTTAGCTGATATAGATTAGATAGATGCTGACGTGGACCACTCATAACTACGTGTACATATATTATAAATACTTGACATGTGTACAGATGAAAAGATAAGAGAAAATTGGGATTATTTTCTACCACCAAAAAATAACTGCCTCACCTTTTCAAGTCTTTTCTCTCTCGCGATTCATCTTCCACTAGCTCACTTGAGCTTCAACCGAGCTTCCATCAGCCTAGACTTGGTGAGCGTATCTCCTCACCAAGTCTAGGCTGATGATTCATGGTCTCTGTTAACAAATGGTGTTATCTGAACCAGTTTTAACTACGAGGCTCTAATTACTCTTTTTGTTCAAGTATAAGGGGTTAAATAAACTTTAATCATATTTAAAGTGCCACATACCATTTTGCCCTTTTTTATAGCCTGTTAGTGTCTTATACCTTTCAGCCACGTGTGTACCCAAAATTAGCACCACGTTTGGGTGTCGTTAATCTCCACGCCTCAACATGTAGGAGGAGTGTTATGAATATGCGGCATCATCTCTTCATCAGCTCATTTCTCCTCGTTTTGTTAGATATTATTAGCAACAAATTTATCTTGTTTGAGTTTGTATTTCAACTTGTTCCTTATCTTGTAGTTAGTTCAAGATTAGAATTGTACCTTATGAGATATGATTAGTACGTTGTAGTTATACATAAGTGTATATATTGTACCTTGAATGATTTATAAAATCAGAGGCACATATTATTTCAAATAAATTCTTGGTTTATAATACATTATGTTGGAAATATTAGTTCTAGTTATGATTATTATTATCATGCATTGATTAGACATATTGTATATGGTAAGCATATAAATAATATGCTTAGACAGTAATCAAATGGTAGAGTATACTCACAATCACGGTTTGAGCAAGCCGTAGAAATACCACCTTCATGGAGACCGAATTTTTCAAATAGAATCTTCCTCCTTGAATATCACGAACTTCAGATTTAATCCTGGACGAGACCACAGCAAGTCGTGTGCCCTTAAACTCTTATTACTCGCCTTATAGCTTCAGGCCTCCATGGGTAAGAGAGTTTCCAAGGTACAACGCTCAATCACGTGAACAATAGGAAGCACTATTGAACACCTTGCAAATATTTGGAGGTTGCAGAACTCTGACTCTTATGCAAGATGAGAATGTCTATGCTAAAGGGGAGAGAGGAGAGTAAAACTCTTTGTGAGTTTTTGGTGTGTGTAAAATGAGAGGAGGAGGTCCCCTTTTATAGGGAGATTTTGAGATCCTATTAAATGGCGGTCATTAAATCTCCATATTAACCATGGTCAATAAATGAGTGGTTACAGCCATTAACGCCCTCTATTAACCACGATCAATTAATGAGCAATTACCGGAGTCATAAATCTCGAATTCATGACGACTGGTAAAACTCACAATATTTCGAAGCCAATTTTTGTTCACACCGAGAATTGATTTTTTTGCAAGTGTCATTCATCGTTACGAAACTTTCTCAACGTATTTCGCATAAATCATATGACACCCAAAACCAATTGGCGTGACCTACATTAGCTCAAAGTTCCTAAGAGTATTTTATTAGAGTTCTCTTTCTAATTAACCTCTTAGGCCCAAGCCCAACATAAATCTTTGTTGGATTAACCTCCTCGTTGGATTAAAAATCTAATTCTCCAATAATTCCCCACGTGAATGCAATTAGCTGATATGCTATGATATGAGCCTACCAATGCTACATGCAACTTAGAGTTCTGCGATAATTAGTTGCATCAGGAAAGGTGGTTGAAAGTCTTGAACCTTCCTTAGTGAAATACCTTCGGATATACTTGCCAACCAATGGACGCGATGCCTTGAACTATTCGGCATTTTGTGTATACTAAGACAAAGGTACTCACATAACTCCTTCTCAAACAACTACTCGGTTCTTTCGTTGTTGTCTATTTTAGCCCTGGACTGCCTTGGAAACTTCATTGATTGCTCTAGAGATTTAGCCCTTAACTCATCTCATAGAAGTGGCCCTTTCACATTCGACATATGTGATCTCTTATAAGGATATCCTGCCATACCCCACTTATATATACTCGAAGTATAAGGATCATTAAAAGCATATAGCTTAACCTTCCGATGGACAGGTCTATCACTCTTTCATCATAGGAATAGGTAGGGAACTCAATTTTCTGAGTACTTTGTTCGACCCTAGCCTCATAATTCGGTTATCCCATTGAACCTGCAGATCGGGATTTACGATCCAGGTTGGGTTGCCATCATGGGTTTAGGTCATTTCGTGGGCTTTAATCTCATTCCCCTCGATGATACCTCTATTTGGTCTCTCGTTATACCTTTAGTTAATGGATCTACGATGTTCTCTTTTGACTTTACATAGTCTAAAGATATTACACCTGTTCTTAACATCGTTCTCACAGATTTATGTCTACGACGTATATGTCAAGACTTTCCATTATACACATTATTTTTGTGCTCTTCTAATAACTGACTGACTGTCATAATGCACGCTAATATGAGGTACTGGTTTTGACCATATAGGGATATCCTTCAAGAAACTTTTGAGCCAATCCGCCTCTTCAGCTGCTAGATCCAACACTATGAATTCTGATTCCATAGTTGATCTAGCAATGCAAGTTTGTTTGCATGATCTCCACGAGACCGCTGCTCCTCCAATTATAAATATGTATCCGCTCGTGGATTTTATATTCTTAGAGTCTGAGATCTAGTTCGCGTCTGAATACTCCTCCAGAATGATTGGATGTCTCGTATAGTATAATCCATAGTTAGCAGTATACCTTAGGTAGCTAAGGACTCTGACTATCGCTTTCCAGTGTTCATCACTGGGATTACATGTGAATCTCGATAATTTATTTACCGAGTTCGCAATATCTGGTCTAGTACAGTCTATGAAGTACATTAAACTGCCTATAACTCTAGAATAATCTAGTTGTCGTACACTATCTCCGCAATTCTTACAGCGATTGACACAACTTTCATAAGGGTTCTCGCAATCACATTGCTATCCTTATCAAATTTTTCAAGTATCTTTTTGACATAGTAACTTTGGAAAAGCGTGTAACCTTCTGAAGTCTTGGTAATTTTTATCTCAAGTATTACGTTAGCTTGTCCCATGTCTTTCATGTCAAAATTTTGCAACAACATTCTCTTGGTAATATTGATATTATCATTATTACCAATAATTAACATGTTATCTACGTAGAGACATACTATCACATAGTCTTTATTATCTCATTTCACGTAGACACATTTATCACATTAGTTTATCCGAAATTCGTTTGATAGCATTACACTATCAAACTTTTCGTGTCATTGCTTAGGTGCTTCTTTTAATCCATATAAGGATTTACAAGTTTGCACACCTTGTGTTCTTTACCCGGAACCACAAACCCTTTGGATTGTTCCATGTAAATCTCCTCTTCCAAATCTCTATTAAGGAAGATGGAGCATACGTATCAAAATAATCAACACCCTCGATTTGCTTATAGCCTTTAACTATAAGTCTAGCCCTGTACTTATTCACAATACCATCCGGCTTCATCTTCTTCTTGAAGATCCACTTGTGGCCTAGTGAGTTACTACCCAGAGGTAGATCCACTAGTTCTCACGTATGACTATGCAAGATAGACTCTATCTTGCTATTTACCGCTTCCTTCCAAAGAGCAGAGTCTGTAGAAGACAATGTATTTTTGTAGGTTACTGGATCTTTTTCTAAAAGATAAGTTAGAAAATCCGATCCAAAGATTTTTTTTCCCTTGCCCTTTTCTTACATCTAGGTTTTCCGACTTCATCTCGAGGTTCCTCTCCCCCCACATTACTCCCACTTTTGTCAACTTGACTGTCAACCTTTGATTGAGCTTTGTGAGGAAAGATTCTCTCAAAAAACGAAGCATGTCTAGCTTCAATGATAGTATTCACGTGGACATCAGATTTATCTGACTTGTGTAATAGGAATCGGTATGTAACACTTTCTTGTGCATAACTGATAAAACACACAATCCACCGTTTTGGATCCTATCCTTATCCTTTTAGGAGGTGGGATCAGAACCTTAGCAAGACATCCCCAAACCCTTAGGAATTTGTAGCTCGGTACATGACCTTTTCACAATTCATAAAGAATTTTATCCAACTTTTGTGCTACACTTTATTGAGCACATAGTTGACCGAAAGCACGGCTTTCCTCCACAACTTGAAAGATTCTTGATCTTTTTCCCTAGTTGGTTCTCAACTTCATTCTTATAGTGAATGAACAAATATATTACTTTGTCTTTACTTCTCATCAAGTAGACATGACAATATCTTGTACAATCATTAATCAAGTCTCGCACTTGTATTTATAATCGATGTTGAACTTTGGTAAAAGGTTTAGTGACATAAGTTTTTGTAAAGACTTATAATTCACATGATCTAATCCACCATTTCACAATTGTAATGACTCACGAGAATATGCAAAATTTATATTCTTTTCAGCATTCATTACAAATGTACTAGTGCTAACCTCGTAAGTCGCACCCCCACCAATTTAAGTATTAGACTTTGCCTTTGAGGCTAAAGTTGTTCCACTCATTGAACATCGATTAGCTCTTGTCCGAGGTCACCTTAAGCACAACCATCCCTTTGCCTTCAACCTTGGATTCTGCAGAGCTTTGTATGTTGTAATTCTCATCATCCACAAGTTGATAGGTATTGAACATCTATTTGTTCGCACAAATGTGGCGTGTGGTCCCAATGTCTACCCACCAACAAAATTCACCTTGACACATAACCATGAGGTTCATGTCATCAAGGTCAAAGCTCAAGCTTGTCTCCTTGACATTAGCATGAGCATGTATCTTGTTCTTGCCCTCAGCGTCATCATTTTTTCTAGTGACTCTTAGCTACAAGGCTAGATTTATCGCAAACAAAGAAAGTATTGGTGAAACTCTTATTATGAACATCTCCCTCGGAATTATTAAAGTATTTCTGCTAATTCTCACGGGACTCTCACCAACCTCGACCGAATTGGTCTTGGCAACCATGCCGTTTGGTTTCTTCTCAACCTTTCGATTATCTTGCTTGATACACAACCTTCTCAAAAGGTCCTCGAGACTCATCATCTTCCTCTTGTATTTGAGGTACAAATAGAAGTCCTTCCAAAATGACGACAATTTTTCAATCACCATCACCACTTGGAAGACATCATGGATAAGAGTCTTAAGAAGATCTCTAACATCCTCCTCGAAGTTACTCTCTTTGAGATACGGGTCAAGTTCAAGGTAGTCAAGAACAACATTATCATTTGTTGCCACCTCTTGATTTTACTATCCTTGAATTTCTCCGACTTCTCAAATTGAGAACACAATAGTGATTTCCCAGAACCGGCATCACGACCTCAACGTCGCTAGTCTTCATAACAAGAACCTCAGCATTCATGTTGTCGTTGGTATTGATTCCAACCATTTCTATATCACGAATATATACTTTATATATCACAAATATATAGTAATTAATTATTTGGGTCCAACATTTCAAATAAAATTCAACACAAATTAATCAACTTCACAAATTGATGTAAGCTTAGTGTGACAAAATTCTTTAGAAAAAATAGGCCCATTAAGTGAACCACCCCAAACATGCAACTTATAAGATTAAGTCCAACTCCTTTTCCTTCCAATTTTCCCGATTCTCCAAATGAAAGGGAAAAAAACTTCTGTAGATGTTTCAATTCTCCAAATACTTGGAGTTGGACTTACCATTTTCTCTTTCCAATGTTACGAGAGCACATGTCACCAAGCAGATGAAATCTAGTGCATTTTTTTCTTCTCTCCCAAAACGCATGGAGTTTAATAGTCGCAGGACCACAATTATCTTGGCCAAATTCACTCACCACACACAATAGTATCAATAATAATAACTCATTTCATTATTGATTAATGATACGTGCATAGAAAAGTTAAACCACACTTCCACCAAAAAAAAACTTTCCTTGTAACGCCTGTAGCAAGTAATCAATCACTTGCACCAAATTTCAAAAAAGTATTCAATTTTTTTCCCTTTAATAGCACGAACAACAGAAAGTTACTGTGAAATGTTTAATTAATGTTCTATTATTAAATCATTTTTCTCACCTTCATTTTCCCTTATAGAAGAAAACGTATGAGTAAAAAGACAGCAACGATGATAAACTAATTTGACCAACGCGTTCAATAACTACCAAAACGTATGCAGTGCACTAAGATTGTAGATTATTTAATCAATCTTTTCACCCTTTCAATTTTCTTGCAGTAGCGACAACGAAAATAACACAAGTTTATGATATTCTACTGTTTAATCATAGATGCATGCGCTAGTATTGATAATAGCTTTCGCACAGAACACACCAACCCAATAATGAAAACAAAGAAGCAGAATGCAATATCCACTTGCATACCACAGAACACTTCTTGACACAAATTATAAGCGAGAACCATAACAGACTAATATTCAATAATAAGAGTTTAAGATTGTTGGAAATATTAGTTCTAGTTATGATTATTATTATTATTATTATGCATTGACTGGACATATTATATACGGTAAGCATATAAACAATATACTTAGACAGTAATCAAATGGTAGAGTATACTCACAATCACGGTTTGAGCAAACCGTAGAAATACCACCTTCTTGGAGACTGCATTCTTCAAATTGAATCTTCCTCCTTGAATATCACGAACTTCGGATTTAATCCTGGACGAGGCCACAGCAAGCCGTGTGTCCTTAAACTCTTATTATCCGCCTTATAGCTTCAGGCCTCCATGGGTAAGAGAGTTCCCAAGGTACAATACTCAATCACGTGAATAATAGGAAGCACTATTGAACACCTTGCGAACCTTTGGAGGTTGCAGAACTCCGACTCTTATGCAAGATGAGAATGTCTATGCTAAGGGGGAGAGAGGAGAGTAAAACTCTTTGTGAGTTTTTGGTGTACGTAAAATGAGAGGATGAGGTCTCCTTTTATAGGAAGATTTTGAGACCCCATTAAATAGCGGTCATTAAATCTCCATATTAATCATGATCAATAAATGAGCGATTACAGCCATTAACGTCTCCTATTAACCACGATCAATTAATGAGCGGTAACCGGAGTCATAAATCTCAAATTCATGACGACCGGTAAAACCCACAATATTTCGAGGTCAATTTTCATTCACACCGAGAATTAATTTTTTTTGCAAGTGTCATTCATCATTACGAAACTTTCTCAATATGTTCTGCATAGATCATATGACACCCAAAACCAATTGGCATGACCTACATTAGCTCAAAGTTCCTAAGAGTATTTTATTAGAATTCTCTTTCTAATTAACCTCTTAGGCCAAAGCCCAACATAAACTTTTGCTGGACCAACCTCCTCGTTGGATTAAAAATCTAATTCTCCAACTGTGATACCCCGATTTGTTCTGTCTGAAATGCTTAAGTGATTTAATTTGTACTATCCATACAAACAAGGTGCACCTTCTTTTCTGGCACACATCCTGAGAGAACTCCAAGGTTAAACGCGTTTGGCCGGGAGTAGGATCATGATGGGTGACCTCCTGGGAAGTTTTCCGGGATGCATGTGAATGAGGACAAAATATGCTAGAAAAGACTCGTGTTGGTTTGTGGAGACAGTCGATCAAATCACGGGGCATTACATTTGGTATCAGAGCAACCTCGGCTTGTACGGTGTGGTTCGGGGATCGAACGCATCTGCAACTGAGGGATTCTGGGACTGTCTGTATCTGGAGCGACGAGGACGTCGTGTATTTAAGGAGGGGTGTATGTGATACCCTGATCTGTTCTGTCTGAAATGCTTAAGTGATTTGATTTGTACTATCCATACAAACAAGGTGCACCTTTTTTTCTGGCACACATCCTGAGAGAACTCTAAGGTTAAACGCGTTTGGCCGAGAGTAGGATCAGGATGGGTGACCTCCTGGAAAATTTTTCGGGATGCGTGTGAGTGAGGATAAAACATGCTGAAAAAGACTCGTGTTGGTCTGTGGAGACAGTCGATCAAATCACGGGGCATTACATTTGGTATCAGAGCGACCTCGGCTTGTACGATGTGGTTCGGGGATCGAACGCATCAGCAACCGAGGGATTCTGGGACTGTTTGTATCTGGCGCGACGAGGACGTCGCGTATTTAAGGAGGGGTGTATCTGATACCCCGATCTGTTCTGTCTGAAATGCTTAAGTGATTTGATTTGTACTATCCATACAAACAAGGTGCACCTTCTTTTCTGGCACACATCTTGAGAGAACTCCAAGGTTAAACGCGTTTGGCCGGGAGTAGGATCAAGATGGGTGACCTTCTGGAAAATTTTCCGGGATGCGTGCGAGTGAGGATAAAACACGCTGGAAAAGACCCGTGTTGGTCTGTGGAGACAGTCGGTCAAATCACGGGGCGTTACACCAACACACTAAACTAACTTTAAAAATGAACTAGTTTTCACAAAAAAAATTTAGGAAAAAGTCCACATAAGTATTTTGTAATTTCACAGTTTTATATTTTAGCATCATGTAGTTTTAAATTTGTAATTCGTCCATGTAATTTACAAAAAATTTCCCGAGGAGCGTCCCGAACCTTGCCTGTCCATATAGACTATCCACGTGTCTTTTAGTGATGATCTAGCAATGACATGTGGACATCCTCCTCCCTCCCTTCCTTCCTCTCTTCCCCGCTCCTCCCTTATCATAACAGAATAGAGACTCAATGCTACTACTCCTCTTGTGACCGTCTCCAGCTGAACCCGAATCTGTCTAGAAGCATCAAACGGATTCCTTTTTCAGTTCCAGATACTAAAAACTAGATAACATAAACAATTTACCGCGCCAAGCATTACAACCCTTATTTTTTTATATAAGTAACTGATTATGTACACATGTACAGCAATGGAAACCCAGAATTTTGTATCTTTCCTCCTCCATACGCAAGAACATGTTGAAATCTAGCACAAAGGACTCACTCCATTGACAGAATAATTTTATTTTATCTTAATTAATATAATATGAAGATATTTATATCATTAGAAGTAGTAGCAGATTTTTTTGTGGAGAAGAATGGACTTGAATAAGCCCAATGCTCCACTTACTGTGCTCGGCCTCGTTAATCAGAGATACGTTACAAACGGAGGCCCAACCTAAAGCTCATGGGCCAGAGAGAAAAGGCCGAGCCTTTGGTCGAGTGAACATTCCTTTAGATTGCAAGAATATAGGCTACGTAAAAAATCAAGGAATGTTTTTTCTAAAAGGAACATAAATTTACCATTCTTCTTATTATTGGAGGGAAGAAAGATGGATACGAGTAGATGTGGAGTACACAGATGAATAAATAGAAAACATGAAATGAAAAGAAGACATGTAGATATTCATATTCTCACAGTAAGCCAAAACTTTGAAAAGGAAAGGCGAAAATTTATTTAAGAAAATGAGAAAATTCTCATAACAAGAAACAATTTCCTTATTAAACAGAAAAAAAAACTACAGAAAATGGAAAAGAATTGGACTATCAATGTATAAAAATCAACAACGGCCTTCACATAAATCCCTAAAGTTTGATATAATATACTAACAGTCCTCAGTTCACTTTCAAACTATTTGTCATGCTAAAATACCTCAAGGTTTGCAGAATGTATCCTAATTTTGTTTTTTAACGATCTAGTAACAGGCTCCAGACTTGGCCTATTAAGAACATGGATCCTCACTAGAAAAACTTGTATTTTATTGTATGGTAGTCGAGAATTGTCAGACGTTATTAAATAATAATTTTCTATTTATGAGATTTGGAAGTTGTACCTAACTATCGCACATTTAGATAACTCATGCACTCATATGTCATGTCTTGTATAAATAACGATTATCTTATACTTAATAAGGCCATTCCTTCGTCCCTTATAGTTAAGTAGGCTAATTAATAAATTGCTAGCACTGATGGTGGAATCATGGTCGTCGGTGGGCGGCCATTTGTTAGAGAAAGAGAGAAGAAAAAGCGAGTTGAAGTATTTTAGCATGCTAAATAATTTGAAATTGAGTAAAGAGTATTTTGATAATTTTACGTGATAATTAATTTTGAGTTGAGATAAAAACAGATTTAGGAATTAATTAGTCAGATTTTTCAAAACTCAAGATATCAAATTTACTAAGTACTGGACTTACTTTTACGTTTTATCAAATTTCAAAGTATATACTTATATTTTTTTGTTTTGCACAGAGAGTGTGATAAAGGATAAGTAAAATTAAATATGTGCTTTCCATATAAGCGTATCTCATAAAAAGGAATTGCCAAAATCCGTGTCTATATTTGTTCACTCCATAAAGGATGAAACGAAATTCCAACAATAAAACCAGAAAATAGACGAGACAAGAAAAGAAAAGAAACGAAACGAGGGCAACTCTTTTACAAATTTGCAATACAGGAGGCGACCGGGTCGGGGTGATAGCGGGGGCTCGGCTAAGTTCAACGTCCCGTTTACTACCGGTCAAAAAAGCCATCCACTGTTTGGATCAATTTTTTTTTCCATTTTAGCACCAATTTTTCTATTTACTAATCACAATAATCCCAGCTTAGAACAAGAAGAAGAAGAAGCCGTTTAAATTAAGGGAACAAGGAAGACGCTGGATTAGGTTTATAGGTAGAGGATCGATCGAATCGCGAGGAAGAAGAAGAAGAAGAAGAAGAAGAATGGAGGGGATAGTGGGGAGGCTGAAGAGCCTGGACGCGTACCCTAAGATTAACGAGGATTTCTTTAGCCGGACTCTCTCCGGCGGCCTCATCACCATCTGTTCCTCCGTCCTCATGTTCCTCCTCTTCTTCTCCGAGCTCCGTAATCTTTCATTTCTCTCTCTCTCCCTTTTTCTTTTGATTGATTTTAGGGTTTACAAAGGTTAGGTTGACTTTTTGTTGCTTGATTTTTAGGATTTGGATCTGAATCTTTGGATTCCGTTTCTGCAGGATTGTACCTGCACGCCGTGACGGAGACCAAGCTTGTTGTAGATACTTCGAGAGGCGAAAAGCTGCGTATTAACGTAATCTCTCTCTCTCTCTCTCTCTCGAGCCTAGTTTTGTGTTGGATGTTCCGTTTATTACAATGTCGCGTCTGCTTTTGTGTCGTGTGTGTGCCGATGGCCTGGTAGAGTAACCGGTTTTTGCCTTCTTGGAATGATTGAAAAAGTGCAGTTCGATGTCACGTTTCCTGCCCTTGCGTGTTCTATTCTCAGTGTTGACGCCATGGACATCAGCGGAGAGCAACATCTTGACGTGGTACGTGGCATGCGCATTTTCCATTCCTGTTGATTTAGATGCAGACGCTTGTATAGTCTGTCTTAAGGGGGATATTCCGTAGTGTGATATTTTCTTGCCGCCTTGCAGAAACATGATATCATAAAGAAGAGGTTGGATTCTCATGGGAATGTAATTGAACAGCGCCAAGATGGAATTGGTGCTCCAAAGGTTGGTATCTACCGGTGATTCATTACCACATTTTCCCATTACCGGTGATTCATTTTAATTTTGTAGAATGGGTTTTCCAGTTAGTACTTCTAGATGCTGAGCATCTAGGACCTTTTTGGTTGATGACTCAACTGTAGGGTTCTATCATTTGCTTCTATGGTTAATTCAATGTTTAGGGACTTCATATTCCTGCTGTTTAGAATGAACAGAGTTATGGAAGTAAAGCGCCTGTTTCATCTTTACACTCCACCTGTCTACGTGTAGAAATATCCCCCACTGTTGATACACTGAACAGTTAGTGAGACAGAATGTCAATGGGTATATCACGGATGTTGCACATTGTTAATTCCCTCAGATATGTAAATTTAGCAGCAGTTCCTCTCTTCAAGGAGATATAAGGTTCACATGTTTGATAACTGCTAAGACTTATGATGTTGCTTGGATTTCTGTACGTAATAGCTCGATGGTATTAAAAGTTGGGCAATATACAGAAGGGTCAAAGTTTTCTTGGCTATGGGCGTTGCACATTTCTTTCTAGCTTGTTGTCAAAGAATGTTATAGAGCTCTCTTATCTGTGATTAAAAACATTTCTGTTATCCTCGTTCCAGCTCTAAGTGGACTTTAAATAGGTAGTTTTGCAATTGAAGCTTAATCGTCTCCCTTAACCCTCATTCATTTCTTTGCTCTGTGCTTTGTATAGATAGAAAAACCTCTGCAGAAACATGGTGGCAGGCTTGAGCACAATGAAACTTATTGTGGTTCCTGTTATGGTGCTGAAACAGTAAGCGTTCTACTTTGGCATCTGATTCTATGACTTATTATTGGTTCCTGTTTGAATTATGCCAGTTTTATTGTTTTGGATATAAAACCTGCTGTGTTGAACTCTCTGATTCTGTCTATTGATCCATGTGGTGTCAAAGCAAGATGATATCAAAAGATCTTCCTGATTTTTCTAGCGAACATGTTACTTTTTATAAATATAAGATAGGTTTGGGTAGAAAAGAATGGTCTTTGGCATTTTTATTAAGGTCTTTCTTGTAGCTTAATTTGTTTCATGAATTTTTTTTCTCTATTACATTTCTCTTTTTCAATAAATGATTACAACCATGTTTTGTAACTTCTTTTGCTTGCACCACTGCCATTTCTTACTCTCGTCTCCTTCAAATCTGCAGACAGATGAGCATTGTTGCAACTCCTGTGAGGAAGTCCGTGAAGCATATCGGAAGAAAGGTTGGGCTATATCAAATCCTGACGAGATTGACCAGGTTAGCTACTCTATCGTGACCTCTCCATAACTGCTTGGCGAGGATAGAATGGATGGTGTTGATCTCAATAAATGATTGGCATATAGTTAGATTAGCGATGAATGCATTCATCACAACAAGTAATTGAAATATATTTTCCAATATGGTTAATTACGTACTTTGCATCAATAGGAGAGTTAAATAGTTTTGGAATAATGGGAGTTGAATATTTTAGTCGTAAGCATTTATGTATTTCTGCCGGCTTCTTGTGTTTGGCAATTAGACTATAGGTTGTCTCCAATGTACAGTTAGCGTCAATGTTTAGTTCTTGCTGCTGGGAGTCTGGCTTATGTATGTAGAGCCTATGCATGTTCATAAAATAGGTTCTGGTCCTCTATAGCCGGGACTTCTGTTATTGTGGCCTTCAACCTATCATGTCTGCCTTCTCTTGGTCGGTATCTTGTCTGATGAATGTTGATGGAGATTGTGAGTGTCGGCCTTTGCCGAATACTCACAAATTCAATCAGCACTTAATCAATTTGCCTTTGATGCGCAGTGCAAACGAGAAGGTTTTCTTCAAAGAATTAAGGACGAAGACGGTGAAGGATGCAACATCTATGGTTTCCTGGAGGTTAATAAGGTGGCTGGAAATTTCCACTTCGCACCAGGAAAGAGCTTCCAGCAATCAAATGTTCATGTACATGATCTGCTGGCATTTCAGAAAGATAGCTTCAATGTAAGATATGCATCATCTCTGGTGAAATCTCCTGGGGTTTATCTCTTTGGTAAATCATCGAATTAAATGTTAATAAACGGGATGCAGATAAGTCACAAGATCAATAGGCTTGCATTTGGAGACTATTTTCCTGGCATTGTGAATCCACTGGATGGGTAATCCTTCTCGTGCATCGTGGTCTCATTTGGCCTTTTGTATTTCTTGAAGTTAAGTAACTTGTCAGTCTAAATATTCTGGCACTTCTCTGTAACTTTCAGTGTGCAATGGACGCAACAAAATCCCCATGGGATGTACCAATACTTCCTCAAGGTTATTTTCTCTCATCTAATGCCTCTATAACTTAATTTTAGCACCATCTATCTGGCCAGTTTACTGAAGCAGCATTTCGACGTTGCAGGTTGTACCCACCGTATACACGGATCTCAGAGGACACGCAATTCAGTCAAATCAGGTATATGATAACAAAATTGCAGTTGAGTGGTATTGTTGTCCATTTCAACACATTCTGACAGTTCGAGAAACGGTCTTCTAGTTCTCTGTTACAGAACATTTTAGAGAGGCAGGAATAGGTCCTTTTCAGGCGCTTCCAGGAGTTTTCTTCTTCTATGACCTTTCTCCTATAAAGGTGATGTTTCTATCAGTCGGCTGATGCTAATTTAGTGTTCGACATCTTGTTGTAATATTTTTATCAACTCCTCTACCGTCTGGTATGTATCTGCAGGTCACTTTTACGGAAGAGCACGTGTCGTTTTTACACTTTCTAACAAACGTCTGCGCCATTGTTGGAGGTAATTTTCTGGCTCTCATCATGGGTTTCTTTTTATCTTTCTTTCAAGAAATCACTATATGGCATATGGTATCTTTCTTTATCTGTTGTTATTCCAATTCGCCCCCGCTCTGTCCATAACAAGTTCCTCATTTTTCCAGGAGTTTTCACTGTATCCGGGATACTGGATTCCTTCATCTATCATGGTCAAAAAGCGATCAAGAAAAAGATGGAACTCGGGAAATTCAGTTGAGCAAGCGTTCAATCAGGTCGTCGCCCGGCTGTCTTGTTGGCTCACCCATAACCGGCGTTCCATAACAAATCCAGCCGATTGCTCTCTTGTCAAGTTTACATGCTGTTGCCGATCAGCAATGCACTTGAACGTGAACGATTCATTACCCTGTCTGATCGATGAAATGGTTTTTGTTGCCATCGCTAGTCTCTCTCTTGTTCAGTTGTTCAGAATTGAGTAGTGTCGGGTTTTATTTTAGTGGTGCTTAAATTTGATCCGTGTTTATCACCCATATACAGGGATTTTTCTGGGTGTGAATCTTTCACCACAGCATTAGCTCCTTTTATAGCCATTAAAACTGACAACTCATTTAATTTTTAACATGTTATCTAATTTAATAATTTGTCTACATTAGATGAGAGAAAATAACCTTGAGGAAGTATTGGTACATCCCATGGGGATTTTGTTGCGTCCATTGCACACTGAAAGTTACAGAGAAGTGCTAAAATATAATTAGCTCCTCATAAATTTTCCATAACGTGGACAACTGGGTAGAAAATAATTGACAATAAGATTCATCTTTCATCATACTAGATGTATCTGCTAGCTGTTTAATCACACTGAAGATGTATATACCTGACCACGGTTCGAATTGGATCGAATTTGAATTCATCAAAATCTTAAACCGTATTCAATTCATCCAAAGTTGAATCGAATACGAATTATGATTTTTTAAATTCAAATCGAATTTGAATTATTTCTTTAATTCTAATATTGAATAAAAAATTCAAAAACTACCAAATTTTTTGATAACTTTCAAAATTTTCTTAATGTTTTTGAAAAAAAATTCAAAAATTTTGCATTTTTTTGATATATTTCAAAATTTAGGTTTAATATTGTACATTTTTTTCGAAAAAGAAATAATTTAAAAATTGAACTTCAATTTAATGTACCAAATTAAGTTACCTACATATCATTTGCTCTACTTGATGACATAATTAGATATTAATATCAGTACTTCTTGGTACTTTCTTAAAAAAATTACATAATATGGACGAATTTTAATTAAATTTAAACGAATTAGACTCAAATTCGAATTCAATTTGTCGGTTTGACGAATTGTAAAAATCTTAAACCATATTCAATTCGTCTCATGACAAATTTGAATCGAATTTCAGACGAATCAAATTGTAACCGAATTGAATCGAATCGAGAACGAATCAAATTGAATCGAATCACGAATCGAATTCTAACAATGGCCAGGTTACAGAAGTTGGCAGTGTGCAGTTTGCCGAGGTATTAGCTCTCCCAGGTTTCCACACGAGGGTTGTATTATGTCGGCCGAGTAGTGGCAGTACCGACATCCAGGAGCTTCCAAAGAGTGAAGAAAATATTGCTCCACAAGAAAGAAATAGCTGAAATTTGTAGCCCATTCGAGAAGTATCCAAAGTAGATAGCAAGTTAAGGACATGGAATGTTTCTGAATATTAAATAGAAGGCTACAATCCCATAAAACACTCGGGAAAAAGTTTTGGAGATTGAGATAAAATTGTAGGCCCAAGATAAAAAATATATGGTTCTATGTAGTTGTCGGATATGTTTTGTCTTGAATAATTGTGTAAAGCAAAAAAAAATTCGGTGGAATCAAATAAATAATAAAAGGCAATATTTTTTAACCGAACTTGGAAGCGACTCGAAAATTTTCAATTTTTTGATTCACTCAGTCCACCCAGTCGGATCGTTGGTCGGACCAAAATTTTTCCCTTTTTATACTAATAATTATTAATTAGGTGACATAAATTTAATTTAGCATAAAATGATAATTATAAAATACCAAATAAGTTCATATATTTACCAACAGTAGAATACAATTTATCCAAAACAAAGTCTTCAAACATTAATTTAACAAATCTCGAAACACATCAAGATGATGATACAAGTTTTCTTGTTTGACCTATTAGTCAAATTTGCTTGACTTAATTGACATATTATCTAGAATTGCTAAAATGATAAGTGTATTGTGTATTTGGGTTATGGAGCATGACAATACTTGCAGGAGGCGTTGGATGATCGAGTGAAGACCACGCAGTAATACCGACATGTTCCAATTCACCTAGCGTGTGTCAGGCGAGCTTTGTGAAGGACCTAGCGACCGCTAGGAGGGGGAAATAGAAACTTTGGAAGCTGATGGCCTAGCGACTGCTAGCCTCATTCGGCCCTAGAAAAGGACAAAAAGTCTAGATAAGGCAAGAAAAGTCAAGGAAAAGTCAAGAAAAGGCAAGAAAAATATAAGATAAGGAAAGAAAAGGCAATAACATGCAAGATATGGCAAGAATAGGCAAGATAAGGCAAGAAAATAGAAGAAAAAGCAAGTAAAGTAAAGAAAAGGCAAGAAAATGTAAGAAAAAGGCAAGAAAAGGCAAGAAAAAAATAAGATAAGTTAAGAAAAGACAAGAAAAATGCATGATAAGGAAAGAAAAGGCAAGGAAAATGCCAGAAACATATGGAAAAGGCAAGAAAAATAAAGAAAAGACAAGGAAAATGCAAGATAAGCAAAGAAAAAGTAAGATAAGACAAGAATAGGCAAGAAAGGGCAAGGAAAAGGTAAGATAAGAAAAGAAAAGGCAATAACAAGCAAGATAAGGCAAGAAAATGCATGAAAAGGAAAGATAAGGCAGGAAAATGCATGAAAAATGCAAGAAAATGAAAGATAACACAAAAAATGCAAGAAAATGAAAGATAAGGCAAGAAAAGACAAGGAAAAGGCAAGATAGAGAAAGAAAAGGCATGATAAGGCAAGATAAGGCAATATAAGGCAAGAAAATGTAAGAATAGGAAAGAAAAGGCAAGGAAAAGGTAAGATAGGGAAAGAAAAGACAAGAAAAGGGAAAGAAAGGGCAAGAAAAAGGTAAGATAAGGAAAGATAAGGCAATAACTGGCAAGATAATCCAAGAAAAGGAAAGATAAGGCAAGAAAAACTAAGAAAATGCAACATAAGGAAAGAAAAGGTATGATAAGGTAAGGAAATGGAAAGAAAAGCAAGATAAGGTAAGAAAAGGAAAGGAAAAGGCAAGATAAGGAAAGAAATGGTATGATAAAGCAAGAAAAGGCAAGGAAAAGGCAAGAAACGTAAGGAAAAGGCAAAAAAGGCAAAAAAAAAAGAAAAGAAAAGGCAAGGAAAAGGAAAGAAAAGGCATGAAAAGGCAAGAAAAGGCATGGAAAAGGCAAGAAAAAGAAAGAAACGGCAAGAAAAAGGCAAGATAAGGAAGGATAAGGCAACTAAAGACAAGATAAGGCAAGAAAAGAAAATTAAAGGCAAGAAAATGCATGATAAAGAAAGAAAAGGCAAGGAAAATGCAATAATAGGCAAGAAAATGAAAGAAAATGCATGAAAAGATAAGATACGGCAAGATAAGGCAAGACAAGGCAAGATAAGGCAAGATAAGGAAGAAAAAGGCAAGAAAAAGCAAGAAAGGAAAACAAAAGGCATGAAAAGCAAGGAAAATACAAGATAAGGAAAGATAAGGCAAGAAAAGGCAAGAAAAGCTAAGAAAAAGTAAGATAAGGAAAGGAAAAGGAAAAAAAAGGCAGGAAAATGCAAGATAAGGCAAGAAAAGAAAAAAAATCTAGATAAGGCAAGAAAAGACAAGGAAAAGGCTAGAAAATGTAAGGAAACGGTAAGATCAGGCAAGAATAGGCAATATTTTCTAGTTTTATCTATTTAGGAGTCTCTAGTTAGTTTAGGGTTGGTCCCCCTATATATACCTATGTTATACCTCTGTAATTGGTGCGATAAGTGTGTGAAAAGTGAGTGAAGCACAAGAAACCTAGTGGAAAAATTTTGGCTTGGTACGCCCCCAGACGTAGTCTGTTAAGAACAAATTAGGTCACCAAATTGTGCTTTTTCTTTCTTTTTTGTTGCGATCTTTTTGCACTTTAGCGCCCTCATTATTTCCCAATAACTAGTATCAGAGCTTTCAAAGTTAGAGGCCGGTGGGAGCACTCATGATGGATGAAGGGAAGTCGCATGTTGAGAAGTTTGATAAAGTAGATTATGGATTTTGGAAGATGCAGATAGAGATTATATGTATGGCAAGGATTGGCACCTACCGCTTGGTAAGAAGAAGCCGAATGATATGAAGGAGGAAGACAAGAAGTTGTTGGATAGGAAGGCGATGAGCGTGGTGCACTTGTCGTTGTCCAGGAACGTAGATTTGCAAATGGTAAAATGAAAGACTACCAAAGAGATGTTTGAGACTTTGCTCAAGATGTACGAGAAGCCATCAACCACAAAATAAGGTACACATGATGAGGAGGTTGTTTAACATCAGGATGGCGAGAGTACTATAGTGGTCAAACATCTCAACGAGTTCAACACAACGATTGTCCAGTTGAGCTTGGTTGCAATCAATTTCAACGATGAGGTACAAGCCCTAATTTTGCTGTCATATTTGCTTGATAGTTGGAATGACATTGTTACTGCAGTCAGTGTTTAGCAGGCAAGGTAAAGCTTAAGTTGAACTAGGTTAGAGATTTGATTATGAGCGAAGTGATTCACATGAGAGAATCTGGAGTAGCCTCGGGTTCACCTTTGAGTGCAGGGAATATGGGGAGGTCAGAATCAAAGTCAAAGTTGAATAAGAATCGGAGCGATCAAAGTCCAAATCGAGGAGTGGATTAAAAAGGGACAAGAGCTCAGTTCAGTGCTAGAATTATGATCAATGTAGTCTCTTTAAGGACTAGTGCATGGAACCAAAGAGGGAGGACAAGTCAGCTAACGCAACTAGAGATGATCTCGGAGACGTGTTGGTCCCGAGTATGAGTAGTCCATTAGAGGCGTGAGTGTTGGATTCAGGAGCATTGTTTCATTCGTGCAGTGACACAAGGATAATTAAGTAATAACCCCATGTGTCAAATGATTTTGGCAAGATTTATCTAGTGGATGATGAGCCTTTGCAGATTGTGGACAAGGGGAATGTTCGAATCAGTACCCTGAATGAATCTAAGTTGAGGTTGAGAGGGGTGAGGCATATTCTGGGGTTGAGGAGGAACTTGTTTTCCTTAGGGCAGCTGGATGATGAAGGGAATATGGGGAGGTCAGAATCAAAGTCAAAGTCGAATAAGAATCAGAGCGATCAAAGTCCAAATCGAGGAGTGGATTAAAAAGGGACAAGAGCTCAGTTCAGTGCTAGAATTATGATCAATGTAGTCTCTTTAAGGACTAGTGCATGGAACCAAAGAGGGAGGACAAGTCAGCTAACGCAACTAGAGATGATCTCGGAGACGTGTTGGTCCCGAGTGTGAGTAGTCCATTAAAGGCGTGAGTGTTGGATTCAGGAGCATTGTTTCATTCGTGCAGTGACACAAGGATAATTAAGCAATAACCCCATGTGTCAAATGATTTTGGCAAGATTTATCTAGCGGATGATGAGCCTTTGCAGATTGTGGATAAGGGGAATGTTCGAATCAGTACCCTGAATGAATCTAAGTTGAGGTTGAGAGGGGTGAGGCATATTCTAGGGTTGAGGAGGAACTTGTTTTCCTTAGGGTAGCTGGATGATGAAGGTTATACGGTGACCTTTGGCTGCAAGTTATGGAAAATCACCAAAGGAGCTATAGTAGTGGCTCGAGAATTATAGGAAGGTACGATGTACATGACGAGAAAAACCCATTATACCATTGATTTTGCAGGTGGAATAGACTATGCAGATCTGTTGTATAGTCAATTTGGCCACATGAGTAAGAAGACCAAGGTGGTTACCTTGGAGAAGCTGAAGCTATACATGACTTCAACTAGCTTAGTAAATTGAGAAGAGGTCTGGCATGCCATGTAGAGAAGAGGGTAACAGATAATTGTATTTGAGGTCAGTCTCTAGGTGGGAGATTGTTGGGTTATAGAGTCCAATGGTAATTGCAGGAGGCATTGGATGATTGAGTCAAATGTCAGATGAGCTTTGTGAAGGACCTAGCTACTGCTAGGGGCCTAGCAATCGCTAGGAGTGGGAAACAGAAACTTTGGAAGCTGATGGCCTAGCGACCGATAGCCCTGTCCGGCCCAGCTTTAGAGCCCTTTTGCATGAGGAGTTGTAGGAGAAATTAAGGATTATATCCAGGAGTGTGCAGGATCCTTGGATGCTAGCTCGTGATTTTAATACCAATCTGATATCTTATGAAAAGATTGGGGAAGGGCACTCTAATTCATGGATCCAAATACGCCCACTTTCAGGCATGGATTAAGGATTGATCACTCCTGAATTTAGGTTGTATTGGAGCAAAGTTCACATAGACTAGAGAAAGTATACATGAAAGATTGAATTTTGGCAAATATGGCATGGCGACTTAAATTTCATAAAGCTGAGGTGATCCATCTGCCAAGATGAAAAATCTGATCACTCCCCTTTGTTGATCAAGTCAAATACAGCACCTCGAATCCAAGCGGATATGCAAATATTTTGATTTCAAGTAGCATGGAAATTGGGTAGTCGATTCTGTGCTTCGTTACAGCGAGTTGCAACAATAACTTCCCCTTACCGACAGCTTGTGAAGATTTTATAAGAGAAGTGAAAATATGGAATCAAGAAGTTGTTGGAAATATTATTCAATGGAAAGAAAAGTTGACTCAAAGGATGGATGGCATCCTTCGGGCTTTGGAAAGGAGCCCTAACCGCTTCCTTTGCAGATTAGAAAGGGACCTCAGATTGGAGTTAGAATTGACTTTAGAGCAAGAGGAAGTTTTATGGCTCCAAAAATCACGGTGGAGTTCATCACAAATGGAGTATTTCCATGCTTCTACGTTGGTACTGGATAGAGGTCATTAAGGAAGAGCATGGCATGTGGGTGTCTGACTCAGAGAGAAACAAGCAAATATTCATCTATTACTTTATGACACTATATTCGGAGGAGCAGGAAAGGGGCAGTTAGGTATCACATCCTAATTTGTTTTACTAATTGACAGAGGAAGAGAGAGTTATCTTAGTATAATCTCGAAGGAGGAAGTTTGGTGAACTTTATTTGCAACGAGTCTCATGAAGAAACTAGAGCTGACGAACCACATACATTATTCTTTTAAAATAATTGGGTAGCGGTTAGAAGCTCGTTGCTCCCACAAACGCAAAGTGTTTTTGAAAGTGCGTGGTCACTCGAAGCAGCCAATACCATGATCATTGTCTTTATTCCTAAGGAGGAAAATCCACAAAGTCCAGCGCAATTTAGTTTTGTTCCCGTGAGGAGCATCATTGGGAACATTATTGTTGTTCAAGAGGCTATCCATACGACGAAGAGTAGAGTTCAGGCAAAAAAATTATAACGCTTAAGGTTGATCTTGCCAAAGCTAATGATCGCAGCCGCTGGAACTTTATCAGGGAAACCATTGAACTTCTTAACCTTCCTAAGCCATTAGTGGACCTGATACTCACTTATGTTTCCACGGTTTTCAAGCAGGTGGTTTGAAATTGAGAGATGACACAACACTTCAAACCATTGCGGGGCGTACGACAAGGACACCCCCTAACCCTCCTTTCTGGAAAACACTCGCTGCACTTTGGCCCACATGTTGTGAGGTGTCAAATGGACTGTTGGAGATGGAGTTTCGACAAAATTTTGGGAGGATAACTGGATAGATGGTGTAGACTGTTTGCTAGGCGTATGCGTGGCACAAGTCTCGGCTTTTATTCGGGATATGACGGTGGGTGAAGGATGCAAGAGGAAATTGGAACTGTCAGACTTATGACCCATACTTACCCCTTTTCGTGCTTGTTTTGATTGTAGGAATACCTGCAACGAATATGGACCGAGGACCTGACGTCTTCAAATGGGCCAACTCTAAGGATGACAACTTTTTGGTCAAATCAGCTTATAACCTTTTACAAGGCAAGGAGGTTGAAAGTAGAACCAGAAGTTGGAATCATTTATGGCGGTGGAGTGAAGTTTCAAAGTTTCAAGAAAGTGGCTTGGCTAGCAGGACATGGCCAGTTGCTAACAAATGCCATCCGTATGAATCAAAATATGACAACATAACATATGCGATGTGCTTTTGTTGCTAGGATCAAGATGAGACGATTCTACATGCATTGCACGACTGCTTTATGGTTGCGCCAGTTTAGAGGAGCCCCTACGCAATGAGAACTCCCTGAACTCAGCTTTCCAATTTACATACATGGATTGATTCTAACCTTAGGACCTCTGAGAGATTGTTATCTTTTTTTTCTTTTTTTTTTTTGCTATGTGGAAATTGCGTAATTTTTATGTCAGAGGCGAAGGAAGGTGAGCCACGACCTACTAATTCGATTGATGTATTGTATGCTAGGTACAAGGAGATTTCACATGTGCGGACACTCGCAGACAAGATGTGGGTGAAGAGGACAAAGAGGGAAATCCTTGTCAGGTGGGAAAGACTACCTTTTAGTTGGACGAAATTGAACATAGATGGAGCAATGTGAAAGTCGATATGTTGAGCAACATCAGGTGGTATCCTTCGTACCCACAACCAATTCTTGTTGGACGGATTCACAATCAATATGGGACCGTGTTCGAGTGTCAACGCCGAACTTCGGGGCGTACTACATGGTCTCCAATTAGCCTAGATGAAGGATGTCTGAAATTTGATATTGGAAGTGGACTCCAATATCAAAAAAGAGTGTACATCTGATATAAAAATTGGTAACTAAAATTTTTAGTGTTTTCTTGTTGTAAATACATTGAAACTGGAGGACTATTCAAAATAGACTATACCCATTCTCGAACATGTTCATAGATGATATAGATGGTGAATCATTCTCGTTGCATAGCTATCTTTTTTTTTAGGGGCAAAACACAACTAAAATATTATAACTATCAAGTAGGAAAGTCCGTAAACAAGAGGGCATCGAGCTCCCCAGGGGGAACAGACCTCCAATCCCCGGGGAGAGACCCGTACCTACATGATTTGCTTAACCAGTCAGCTACCTGGTTACAAGCACGCGAGGTCATCTTTAGCGTACAATTTGGCAAATCACCAAGTGACAACCTAAGTCTAAGGACAAGCGCTTCCACTTGCCAGTAAACAAAGGAGGAATGATCATTCAAGAAATTGTACGCCAAAAGGCAGTCCGTCTCCACAATGGTTTGGACTCCATGAAACTTCACATTGATCATCTTGAGGGCAAGCTCTATAGCCAGGAGCTCGGCTTCCAAAGGCGACAGAGTCACCCTCAATTCCGTCTGACCTTCCAACACGAGGCCTAAATGATTTCTAGCAACTGTAGCCAAACCAGCAGAATCTGACTCATTCAGCCAGGAGGCGTCACAGTTGAACTTCACAGCTCCAATTTTCGGAATGCTCCATGAAGTTGGAGAAGCTGCAACCCTACTTTTCTGCTGCAAATTCGAGGTTGAAACCTGCAAAAATTCAGCGAACAAATAAGAAGCATAGTGCAAGGTGTCAATAGGGTCAATAATAATACCTTCAAACAAAAATCTGTTTCTAGCCAACCAAATACACCAACAAAAATACATAGCAAGGGTCTTCAACTCCTGGTCCTCAGGCGACTGTAACAAGTCAAGGAAATAAATGAACCAAGAGCCAAAAGTCGAGTGAACCGACCCATTGAATCTGAGGCTAAAAGGGCTTAACAACCACGTGGCACGGGCATGAGGACAATAAAAAAGCATGTGAAGAACAGACTCATCCTCACAACAACACAATTGGCACAAGGGAGAATGAGCAAGATGTCTCCTAAACAAAATAGCAGCAAGGGGTAGAGCATTTCTGAGAAGTCTCCAGACAAAGTTTTTTAGCTTCGGCGGTACTTTCAATTTCCAAAGTCGTCGCCAAATCCCGGGGTCAAAGGGACAGTCATTTGAATCCAAAGCCGGCAACAACACAGAAGAAGATCTGGCTTCCTTAAAGAAGAGGTATCCCAACTTAACAGTGTACCTTCCATCATTGCTAAATTTCCACAGAAGCCAGTCCGGGGCTTGCCTACAACCCAAAAAGATGTTAGAAATCGTAACCTGCTCAGAAATCGAAAAGAAATTACGAATGAGATCTAAATTCCAACAACCAGAAATAAGGGAAACCAGGTCAGAAACAGTAGCCAAAGAGGAAGGAGCCAAAATCCGTGAGGCAAGCCTATTGTTTGGCAAGCTAGGGACCCAAGGGTCACGCCAAATGTCCACCGAAAGCCCATTTCCAATCCGAAAGAATTGACCCTCTTTAAGGGCCTCTTTGCCTGCAAAGAGACTGGACCAAATCCATGAAGGTTTAGCACCTTTAGAAGCAGTAAGCATATCAGAATTGTGAAAGTAAAGGCCCTTCAGGACTCTGAAGCATAAGGAACCTTGGTTGGCGAGAAGCCTCCACACCTGTTTGGCCAACAATGCCAAATTAAATAGCTGGAAGTCTTTAAAACCGAGACCACCCTGAGATTTTGAGCATGTTAACCTCTCCCAACTTAACCAATGGACCTTGCGTTTGTCCACATCACCTGACCACCAGAATCGCGCTACCAAACTATTCAACTTGGAGCAAAAAGTCACAGGGAATAGCAAAATCTGCATGAGATAGCAAGGGATGGAAGACATGACAGACTTGATGAGGACCTCCCTCCCTGACATGGAAAGAAGTTTCTGCTTCCAACCTTGGGTCCTCGAGAGCAATCGATCATAGATGTAACTCAAGGCCTCCTTCTTTGACCTACCCCAAACAGCAGAAACTCCCTCCCTGACATGGAAAGAAGTTTCTGCTTCCAACCTTGGGTCCTCGAGAGCAATCGATCATAGATGTAACTCAAGGCCTCCTTCTTTGACCTACCCCAAACAGCAGGAATACCTAAGTACTTGTCATCAGGGAGCATCTCTACCATCTCCAAGATATCGGAAATGAGTTTCCTATTTCCTGCAGGCTCCCCTTTCGAAAACAAAATACACGACTTAGAGAAGTTTATGGCCTGGCCGGAAATATTAGAGAACAAATCCAACAGATTTTTAAAGTTCATAGCCTCTCGTTCGCAAGTTTTGCCAAAAAGCAGTGTATCATCTGCAAATAAGATGTGGGTAAGAGCAGGACAGTTTCCATTCAAGGAATACCCATGAATATAACCTCGAAAACTTTGCCTGTTCCACAAAATGAGCAAAAGAGTCATAAATAAACAGGAATAAAAAGGGGGAAAGGGGATCCCCTTGCCGAATTCCACGAGAAGCACAAAACCAAGGCAAGGGCTGGCCATTAAACAAAACACTGTAAGAAGTAGAAGAAATACAAGACATAACACATGCAATCCACTTCAGCGGGAACCCCAACTTAGTCATAACAGCCTGCAAAAAAGACCAGTTAACTAAGTCATTTTGTTAAAGGTGAAACAGTAAATTTCATCATAGCTAATTTTTTACATTGCTATGTATGATTAAACTATAGGACGAGGTCCGTGAGTTGTGATTTTACTTATTTCGAATAGGAAGATTTGATACCCTTCTTCTGTTTCCCTTGCCCAAAATAAACTGCTGGACGATGTTTGTACCGTGGTAGTGTCGGCAATTTCCACCCAAAAAAACCTAGTGTCGGCAACAATTCCAATCTTTGATGCAGTGTAGTCTGTAGATATATTGTCCGAAAGGTGTGTGGTTACGAATCCAGTGATGAAGTCCGAACAGATCTATCGTATTGGGTATACAGAGATTAGTGGAGCAACTGGCTGATCACCTTTTAACATTTTTTAAAAACTATCGGCTGTCAGCCATAATCCTCGGGTTTATGTGATAATTCATGAACATATTTCAGGTTATACCCTTGAATCCTCAAATAACATCGTCGGCTGTAACAGCATCCTTCGATGTAACCCTTGTTAGGAACCTAACTGGGAGTTTGGAATTGGAGAATTGAGATTGAAATCTACAAACAAGGCTCAAAAATTGATCACGTGATCGAACGATGCCAATAACGAAAATAAAAAACCACATCGACATACAAAGAACTCCTCATATCATTTAACCAACACAAAATAGAGTTCAATTACACTTTTGAACTCCACTAGCGTTAAGACAACTCCTAACATAATAATATAAAATTACAAAGAAAACCACTCGTTACGGGTTCAGCAAGTACCAAAAAATAACAAGCTGCCTGTAAGAGATGGGAGATAGACCATATAATTATAAATTTACATACCCAATAATTCATTATTATTCTCCTAATTAAACAAGAATAAAAAGACTTTACTACCCCTTCCTTGGCAACGACCGCGACAACCAAATATCCATCGCGACCGGCCCGGAAATGACCAAACTACCCTTACGCACAGAAAAACCTACGAGGAAACCCATCAATACGACGCCGACAAGAGAGAAGCCCAGTCGATCTCCGACGGATACTTTTCCAGGACGAAGCCACCGGAGTCAAACTCCAACGGCGACTCCTCCTGGTCCGGGAACGTCAGATCCGACAGTGGTGACGACCCGCCGGAGCCGTTCTCGCTCTCCGTCGTCGCAACTGGAGACTCCTCGACCACTTCCTCCTCTACCTTGGGCTTGGCGGCCTTCCTCTTCTTTCTGGCGCCGTCGCCGGAGTTAGACTTGGCTTCGTCGAGGCTCTGGCAGATGGCCTGGAGCTTGGCGTCGACGGCGGAGTGGAGCGGCTTGTACTCGCCGAAGCTGCCCTCAACGGTGGACCCCACGTGGCGGAGGTTGGGGAAGTTGAGCCGCGCGAAGTCGCCTCTCAGCTTGTAAGCCGCCTTGTCGTAGGCCAAGGCGGCTTCCTCGGCCGTGTCGAAGGTGCCGAGCCAGAGACGGGTCCGGTTCTTGGGCAAACGAATCTCCGCGACCCACTTCCCCCAGTGCCTCTGCCTCACGCCACGGTAAAGCTTCGTCGGTTTCGGGGGCGACCCGACCCGCTTCATCTGGACGGGGTTCGGGCCCAGGAATGAGTTGCAGTAAGAAGGGAGGGACTGTTGGGTTGGGGCAAGGTGGATCTGGGACTGGATCTGGTGGATCTGGGCCTGGGTGAGTTGGTTGAGGCCTATTGGGCTTGGGGCATGGGCTTGTGGGTAAGAGGTGGAGCACATGGAGTCTGGGTAGAGGGTATTGTGGTAATTTTGTGGGTATGGGAGGATAGAAATGGGATTTTGGTAAATGGGAGGAGGAGGAGAAGGGAGAGAGGAAGAGAAGTAGTTGGGGGAAGAGGAGGAGAGAGAAGAGGTAGGAGGAGAGGAGGAAGCACTCTTAATAAAAGGCTCAAGTGCTTCCATTAGCTCACCCCCAAATGGGTAGAAATCCATTGCACCTGCCATATTTAAGTTTTTTAAAAGAGGGAATTTAATTTCTCAATTGTAAAACCAGAGAAATTTAAGGGGAAAGAAGTGAAGAACCAGGTTCTTATGAAAAGTAAAGAACAGGTTTTCAGTGGGGGAAAAAAAGTTTTAAGAAGTTCAAAATCTAAAAAGGGGGAAGATCAAAAGAGGTATGGAAATAGACAACCTCCTCTGGATGTTCCACCAAGTCCTAACAAGAACCAAACTTTTTGAGGGAACAAAAATTCACCCTTCCAAAGATGATTCAACCCAAAAAATAAAAATAAATAAATAAAAGAAGAGATAGAAGATCGGTTGATAAAACGACGACGACCTGGATCTCGATTCTGAAAACACACCTGTGGCTCTCAAAAACTCCCTTTTTTTCTCTCTTTCAAGTTTGCTTTCTCAAAAAATCATCAGTTTAAGGCCTAACAATCCTCCGGAAAAAACAAACCCAAGTAAGAGATTCGAAGACACTTCGAAAGACGCAGATGATTAACAGAAAGGGATTCAGAGAAGCGGGGAATTACAGAGGGGGAGGGGGGAAATTAAAAAATATTAAATCAAATTTCTCAAAACCAGCTAGAGCTTCTTCCCTTGTCTCTCTCAGTTTTTTTTTCTTCCAACTTATAGTGTGTGAACGAGTCTAGTCCTTTCTGTGCCCTTACCCGCTACTCGGTGTCGCTTTATATAAGAGGGATGGGCCAGTCCCTCCTTACCCGTGTTGTTTACTTCACCCGCTAAATTTTTTCGGTTAACAATAAACACTTAAATTAATTAATAACAAAATTGTTATTTTTCGATGGCTAGTAATTAATAAAAATTACGAGACTAGTTGGTCTTGACCTTAAAAAAATTAAGAGCTCGTATTCGACTCTTAAAATGCACGTTAAATACTCATTTCGAATATGAAATTGGATTAATCACTAAGTGGTGTTAATCTAATGGGGCCCACGGAGACGAGCCCGTCCGGACAAGACGGCTGACGTCGTGCACCCTCAATCAGGGGCGGCGATCCGGTGGATGCTCGACGCGTGTACATTTCGCACGTCATGAACCGGTATGGGTGTTGGATGACTGACACGTGGCCTTGGGAGGGGGGAAGATGCTGGTTGGCTATTACTACGAGGAGCGGAGTTATTGACTTGGTAACGCCCGTTCACACTTCTGGCTTTTTGGGAGCTATTTGCCGAAATAATTAAAACGCGCTTTCCTTATCACTTTCGTCCCTTTCTATTTCAGGCCTTTTATTTTGCTACTCCCTTTTTCAACATTTCCACGCAAAAAACAATTATAATTTTATTCGCCGAATTCCTATCTCGCACGCCAGAGTATTCATTGGGCAATCTAATACATCTCGGATATTTACTTAATTGACTAATATATAAGTATACGTTTTGAGTTCAGTACTCAACATCTCTATGATAATTGTTTAACAGCGACGTATCTCTGCTACTCAAATTATTTCCCACTATGTGTTTATGTTGGATGATTTGGAACTCTATAAACAAATTTTTATTTGAAGGTTTTCTTTTCGAACCTAGAAGAATTGTTCAGCGCGTTTTGATCATTGTTCTGAATATTTATAAGTCCTCAAGCTTGGTCCGAATCCATTTGTGTCTACATCTTCATGGTCGGCCCCGGATATGGGCACTGTGAAACTCAACTGCGATGCGGCATGGTTGGATTCTTTTTCGGATTCAAGTGTGGCGATTGTGGTTCGAGACTATCAAGGCCAGATTATAGCTGGTCGGACACTAATTTTGAAGGCCTCTTCATCTTTGGAGGCTGAAATCTCAGCCATTTTGAAGGCAGTTTCGTTGGTGTCCTCGGCCTTTAGTAGCATTCCATCCATTATAGAAACGGAATGTCGGATAGCTTATGCCTTCATCTCGGATATGTAGGCGACTATAGATTGGTGTGTAGAACATTATGTAATAGAGATTAGACGAGCTCTAACTCTTTTACCAAATTGTTCTCTCCATAATATTCCTAGAACTCAAAACAATGTAACGGATTGGCTTTGTCGTCAATCCCGCCTTAATCTCTTACCTCCGGATTTGGTGGATTCCCGTCCGAATGAACTTGATGTACTCATCTTCTCAGATTTCTCTATCTAATCTATTTATATATCGCTTTTCCTTCAAAATTCTAGAGAAATTATATAGAGAAAATACATAATTTCTTGTTTGGGTTCTTGGCAAAAAGAATTGAAGCATAATTCTATATTAATTTTGTTATATTATTTTAACAACGTAATTTTTAGTATGCTCCAAATCACAAAATACTTTGTTTTTTGTCTAATCGCCAAAATTAACTTCTGACTTTTTTTTTCTATATGTTTTTTCTGCAACTCAGATTGATCATAAGAAAGGGGCCATACCCGTTTCGTGAAAAGGAAGAACTAGTTTCACTAAATGGGACCATTGATAATGATTTTAGGGAAAAATACAATTTAGTACTACCGATTACTACTTGGGTACCTTGTGGTTTAAAATTCGTAGAACGAATCCAACTTATTTTTATTTTAATCACTTAGAGGACCCGAGCTCTGGTTCACGAAATTATTTTTAAAATGGTATCGTATTGATGCTTACGTAGAGTGCCACGTGAAGCTCCAGTTCTCCTCCTTCTCCCCTCTCCTGCAACCCCATCTCCCTCGATATGTTTTGTTTGGTCGTGAGAAGTTTCTTCCAAACGCATCCAATGCAAGAGTTGGATCAATACGGTACCGTTTTAAAAAAATTTGTGTCCTAACGGACCGGATTACTCCACTCTCCCCGCGCCGCGAGATCCTGGTATCCTGGCAGTGCCCTGCAGAGGGTTTCGTCAAGCTCAATACAGATGGAGCTTCGATGGGCAACCCGGGGCTTGCCGGTGCTGGTGGTATCATACGCGACTCGAGTTGTTATTGGGTTTGCAGTTTTGTTAAGGGCATTGGTAGTTGTACCTCCTTGGCTGCAGAGCTCTGGGCTTTGGTCTTAGGGCTTGAGTTGACGTGGGAGAGGGGATTTCGGAGGGTCCAGGTGGAGGTAGACTCATCCCTGGCCGTCCTATGTGTTGGACGAGATATGGACCGAGCTCACCCCCTGGCGGCCCTGATCCACAGAGCGAGGGAGCTGCTACTGAGGGATTGGCAGATCAACATCCAGCACATATGGAGGGAGGGTAACCAAGTTGTAGATGCACTCTCCAAGCATGCGCTGGAGACTTTATACGAGCTTTCTGTTTCTGATGCTCCTTTTGCCTGCTGTATGCAGCTGTATTTAGATGATTTGCGGGGTATTAGCCTCCCACGATGTACCTGCATGGCCAGTGATGAACTGAGAGGATCAACTATAGCGGTTTCAACGTCAAGGCAGGTCACTACGATCTTACCGAGGTACTCTTTCCCTCCTGATGCGAGTTTTCCCACTGGGTTTTTACTGCCGGAGGATTTTAACGAGGCCGGCAGCCGCAACCTCGAAAGAGGGGATCTCGACACTGAGGCTAGTAAGACCTTTTTCGGTGCTGGTTAAATGACTATGACTGATACTTTGTATTCTTTTTTCGTATTTATATAGGGGCATAACCCCACCATTTTACCCAAAAAAATTATTTTTTATCAATGTGTTTTTAGATATCATATTAGCAATTAATAAGTATTTAATCAAAACTTTATCAACGGTTCTTTTACTTGAGATGTATACGCAGCAAAATCAAATTATACCTTTCTTTCTTGACTTTTCTAAAGTGTGGAATCTTTTATGTGCCGTTAAGATGAAGTTATTCATTTTTAAGATTTATCCAACCTCATACATTTAAAAACTCCAAATATTTGAACTATGAGCTAACAGGACAATCGTTCCATTTTGTCGTAGATATTATTTGAAATTAATTTCCACTTTCCATTTGCAGTTGGTGCATTTGAAAGTAACTGGAACCATTGTTGGAATCCTCCATGGGGCTGCAAGTGATTGGCGAGGGGCGGTTGATAAAATGTTAGAAATCTTTACTAGATTAACTTGTGCCCACTGAGTAGTGATATCCCTATAATTGGAACTCCACAAATATAGGATAACTCTAATTAACTTTAGATAATTTATTGTGAACTTATGTTATAACATAGTTCTATTTAGATTGATTTTCTTAATGACATATTTTCAGTTATCAAAACTAAAATAAAAGATCTTTTTGAAAGAATTCAAATTTATGATCAGTTAAACAAACTATCGTTCATTATGAATGATATATTTTAATACAACAGAGGATTGTATTATATCTTGGTAAAATCTCTATTTTCAGAGTCGAATATCGTCGAACTCCAATGGCGAGGTTGTTCTCACAATGGTGTCTTTTACATTCGTAAAATTCTAACCAAAATTTCTCTAATTAATCTAAATCTCTTATCACTTAAACAGAATCTTATTAGTTATGGAGACATTATTAAGCTACAATAATGTGTGGTTTTAGTTGATTTCAATGTCTAATCAACCCCAAGGAGATTTTTTTTTTGGTTGAGAATTTACCCACAAGGAGATGAAGACAGTGCTTAAATCACCCTCCGACTTTTCCGATAATATAATGATTATGACTTGCGTAGGGACATAATGATCTGCTTTATAATTATGCATAAACAGTACCACGCCAGATCGAGTTTCCTAAATTGTGTATGCACCATTATCAGGCGTGTTAATAAAATAATTTGCAAGACCAAGATGGATTGCTTAAGAAAAAGGAAAAGTCTACTTAAGTACCATGTGGTATCACCAATTTTCACTTGAGTACCCTATGGTTTAAAATCGATAAGATCGGTCCAACTTATTCTAATTTTTATCACTTAGGTCCACCCAAGTCCGGTTCGGGATATTTTTTGCAAAACGCATCATTTTGACGCTAACGTGGACTGCCACGTAGTAGTGAGTTGGATTACTCGATCTGACGTGGCGGTAGATAAATTACAAAAATTACCTAATTGATTTATAATTTAAAAAATAATAATAACCCCTCAAATCTCCTACTCTCGTTCCTCCTTTCTCTCTCATCCTCCTCCTCCTATCTCTCTTGCTCTCACTCGCACTTATACAAGAAGCTCATCGAGCACCAACGAGCCCCCTCTAAACTTCTTCAAGTCCCAAGCTCCAAGCAAGCCCCCTCTCAACTTCAAATGCGACAAAAGGTCCAAAAAGCTCTCAAGTCACAATTTTTCAATTTTCGCCAACCTCTCCGACCCTAAAGGTGAAAAAATTGACAAAAGGGAAGGACTAATCGACGACGAGGACATCACTTTCCAGCATATGGTCGTCAGGGGTTGCATTTGTGGAATGTTTGAAGGATGCAGAGGCCAGTGGAAGAGCGGGACTTGAAGAAGATGATGAATGGCGGCGGTGGGCTTGTCAGAGAAGAGCTCGAAGGTCCTTGGCGGCGGCGGCGGGCTCGTCAGAGAAGAGCTTGAAGGTACTCGGCGGCGCCGGGCTCGTCAGAGAAGAGCTTGAAGGTCCTCGGCGGCGGCGGGCTCATTGGAGAAGAGCTTGAAGGTCCTCGGCAGTGGCGGGCTTGTCGAAGAAGAGCTTGAAGGTCCTCGGCAGTGGCGGGCTTGTCGAAGAAGAGCTTGAAGGTCCTCGGCAGTGGCAGGCTTGTCGAAGAAGAGCTTGAAGGTACTCAGCAACGGTGGGCTCATCGGAGAAGAGATTGAAGGTCCTCGGCAGTGGCAGGCTCCTCGGAGAAGAGCTGGAAGGTCCTCGGCGGTGGCGGGATCATCGATGAAGAGCTCGAAGGTCCTCAGTGGCGGTGGGCTCATCTGAGAAAAGCTCGAAAGCTTGCCTTTTTGATCTGTGGCAGTGATTTTTTGGTTTTGGCTGTTATGTTTTGAGATGGAGAAGCTCAGGAGGTTGAAGATGCTCATTGGAAGAAGAGAGGGGATGAGCCGAAACAATATAAACAATTACGTACTATTTTTTAATTTATCTACCACCACGTCAGATCTAGTAATCCAACTCACTACTACGTGGCAGTCCACGTAAGCGTCAAAATGACGTGTTTTGCAAAAACATTCCAAACCGGACCTCGGTAGACCTATGTGATAATAATTAAAATAAATTGGACCGATTCTATCGATTTTAAACCACAAGGTACCTAAATAAGAATCGATGATACCACGAAGTCCTTAAGTAGACTTTTCCCTATAAAAAATGTAGATCTCGATGGTCGTTCATAACTTACTCCCCGTTACAGTCAAGTCAAATAAAAAATGGGTTGATTAGATAAAAGCTATATATGCAAAACAAAAACCATATATTAGTTACATTTGACTTTATTATAATTATAAAAATTAATATACCTATTATCTTAAAATTTTGGGATATATGTATATTATAACATGGCAACACAATAGGCTCATCCTGTTGTCCGTTATTGATCGCACAATCCCGATTCGCTCGTACATTAGCAAAGTCAATTGTGCAAACTAGTATTCAATGGATATCATTTGAGAGGGTATTGGATGTCAAAATCAAGACGGGTTCAAAAGGCTTGAGTTGTTTTAAGTAAAGTCAGGTTGAATGAATTTCCAAACATGAGGTTGGTCCGACTCGATGTTACTTTAAGAGCCGGCCGGTTGCTTTCTACTTCGGGCTGGACCAACGGGCCATCCGTTTAGGAGGCAGACCAACGATAAACCCCTATCTGGCCGAATCAGTGTTGATTCCCTTCATGACCGGACTGATTACTTTGGGTTTCGTGACCGGACCGACAAAGTTTGTCTTCACGACCAGACCAACGACGCTGGGCTCTAAAGACGAACCTTTGACTAAGTCAGATCGACGAGTCGAGCTAACGGGCCCATTACAAGACCGGCAGCTTATTACAAGCCGTACCAAAAACTTTTGGACAGGTCCGCAGACCTCTTACGTTTCTCTTCATGACCGGACCGATATGTTGGGATTCTATTTCTAGATCGACAAGTTAAGGGTTCGTGACCGGACCGACATGTTTGTATTTTAGAGCCAGACTAACACCTCTTGTTCGAATCGGACGAGGCACTTTTTTTGGCTGGGCCGACGTCTTTGTATTTTTTTCTACTTTTTGCCAGCAATGTCGGGTTGAGAACGTGCGGGTCAGTCGAGGCGATATTCTTGGTTTGGCAACACAGTTTGTATTTTCCTAAACAAGGTCGGGCGAGATTTCCTTTGTTAAAGTAGGATCTTTCAATATTCAGTTGAGGTTTGGAATGTTCCTCTTTAAACTGGGCTTGCTTGCCAAGACTTCTATGTCCATATTTGAAGCCGGACCTCTCTGATTTGGAAGTCGGTCTAAGTATTGCCTAATCTAAGCCGGACAGAATTGGAAACGGTCTACTTGTTTGGGGAAGGATTCCCTTGCCTAGGAGAGTCGGTTTGATTTTTTCCTATTATAAGCCGGGTTGAATGGGAAATGGCTTAATAAGAATTTTCCAAATTTTGAGGGAAGGAGCTAAGTCAAGGCGTCTATATAAAGAGGGCTCGGGCGAAGGAGAAGAACATCACGAATAGATCAAACAACAACAATTATCTTTTTCTCTATCTTTCTTAGCTTAGCCTGTAGTTCGTCGCTCTCTTTTTTTCCTCCGTCAGGCCGACCTTCGGACGACCACTCCGAATCCATCTCGAGTTTACTTGACATTCTTGTACCCCTTTTCTCCGCAATAGAGAGCGTATTAAGATTACACTCGCAACAAGTGAGTTTGTGTCAATTTTTACGATCAAATGTTAAAATTTTGGAGTTATTTGTAAACACATTCATATATTTCGTTTACAATAAATTTTTAATTTTAATTTTCATATTTAATGTTATAAATTGTTGCTCTACTTTGATGATATTAATTTGTAAAGAACGGAGCCTTTGAGTGATAGAAGACCTTATTGCAATCGAAACGCCAGAATAATTGAAAAGTCGTTGAACGAAAAGTTCCAAACAAATGCGTAGAGCCGGAGCAGATGTTCTTTTATTTGTCAAATGTTCTGGTATCCGGTGATAAAGACAACCCCATTAATCCACCCAACGACGTGGAAGCCTTTAGATCTCAATCCATACTAATAATTAAAATTATAAACAGAGTTTAGCTTTCTTAATCATCCATATCCTGCGCATAACTCAAATAATTTAGTTTATTTATTTTTTAATTACCAGTGACGGTAACTCGCTAATGCTTGTCCATCCACTCCCACGATCAGGCATAAAATTAGGATAACCCTTGATTATTTTAAGTACTAGATGTCGAATTTGATTATCCTCAAATTAATTAGCTAATCCTTCTGTGTCCACTAATAAGCTAATCATTGTCTATTCCGCTTCATGACCTCGCTTATCTTCTTCTATTTTTTTGGGAAGTCAAATACTAATGTTCTCAATCAGTGAGCTAAAACTTTATAAATTGGCTTATTTATTTCTCAATTTTTTTTTCCAAAGATCTCAATAATATCCAATTAGACGTAGTAATCATCGTAGCTGCGCCAACGGTTAGACCATTAGTCTGGAGACTAATTCAAACTTTTTCTAACCTAGTAAATTAGAATCGGGCACATCGTTGGTTATGATATATAAATTATCAAAGCGTTAATTAATTGTGTGAGTGGTGAACTTATTTGATAAGTGTAAAAAATTTATATACTCGTTGTCTTAAAATTTTGGGTTGGATATTGACTTTCTATTAGAGCAGGTTCATCCATGCACAAAATTGTCTTTGCACGACCCATGTTTCATAACATGTTGGCAAAGTCAAAATCCGTGCAAATTTCGGCTCGTTAAACTTTATTTGAAGTGGCGTGTTGAGATTATCACATCGCTAATTGCGAGAGTAATAAACTTGTTTATAAGTAAAAAACCACACAAATTCACATACTTAGATTTGAGTTGAATACTGAAATTCTAATGTCTTTCTTTCATTTACAAGGCTTGAAACAAATTTCTGATTAAGAAAATCAATGTTGAGTAATCAAAGCTTTTCTATAGCTTGAAGCAATGGCAAGACTTAGCAACCGTCAGATTCCTAAAAAGTCAAAGCCAAATACAGTTGATGCCACAATCTCCTAATCGGAAGGTAGAGGATTTGCATCCACAGGACAAATATCAGTACCAATCTCCATATACAAACGAAAATAAATAAATATCGGGTCCCTTTTTTATGCGGTATTAAGTGATGCTTGTAATATAATAAAACAAATAATTATTAGGTCTCTTAAATTGGGCAATCCAACTAAAACTTTGTTATACCGTGAGTAGATTTCGTTATCTCGAAGTTCGATCTTTAGTTCTGACATATTTTTTCAAGTCTTATGTTGCTAACTACGTAGCAACTATCTACTAAACTCAACAGACACCAAAAATTACTTAATAAAAAAATCTCGAGTTTTAACTTTTATTGTATTATCCCGGTCTGAAAGAACTAAACTTAATAGACACGGTGAAAGTGTAGACATAAGGAAACAGGGGAAGCAAAAAAGGGGGTGATCCATGTGAGCCAACTCGACTCCAACTGGACATTGGAGGACAACTTTAACTCTCGGTTGACTTGACCGGGAATTCAGTTACGGCGGATACTACGGCGGGGAATCCGAACTTAATTACCCTCACGACATGTCACGTGCATGATGCGTGCCTCTGGGGGAGGCTTTACTTTAACTTCGCTTGCGGCGCCAGTAGGCGGAATTAAATTAACTCAAGCAGCACGCAGGATACTTGACCCACGCGCATGGAAGGCGCGCGTAGATTTAATACGGAAGAAGCAGCAAACGTTGGGAGTGAGAGGTGGAGCGTGAGGATGACGCGTTTGGGTGACGCGTGTGGAGAGTACATCTTTCCACAAGGGCGTAGGAAACCTAACCCAATAGAGTAGTGGTTAAGTTAGTTGACCAGCGTGGGTTGAGTAAGGACTGCGGAGAGTCCTAGAATCTTCTTTCTTTTTTTTTAATCCTAGATATCAAAGAATCTCGGGCTGTGTCCACCGGGCCCCACACCTGAACAGCAACGTGCTCCTGAACTGTTTTCCGGTTGTAGATTCATCTAGCCACATCTGTTGTGTGTTTGGGGAATGGATTGGGTACGGAGTGAAGGAATTGATTCCAGATGGTTTGGACTGAAGGGGAATCGCAGCGGCAAGCACATGTATGTGATAATGGCAAGCGCAGTTATGTGATAATGGCAAGTGCAGTTATGTGATAATGGCATTTGTTTTTGTGAGAACGGCAAGTCCTCGTTGATGATAATGTCACACATAGTTTTTTTCATTTTGGTCCTCCATATTTTAGCATTTTTGCAAAAAGGTCGTACTGGCATGTACTGTTATATGATACTGGCATGCGCAGTTATGTGATACTGGCATGCGCAGTTATGTGATAATGGCATTTGTATCCGGCCTGTGTTTGTGCGTAGTTTTTTTCATTTTGGTCCCTGTATTTTAGCGCGTTTGCAAAAAAGTTCCCGCGTGTCTTCATTCCAAACAGTTCGGAATAGTGGCATTCCGTACCCAATCCATACCCGTGTGTTTGGGCTGAATGGGGTGCTAATAGTTTTTTTTAATTAGTACTTTTAATTCGCTTGCTAATCAATTTTTATGGCTGATTATAAATAGAAATTTCTTGAGATCAATCTTATATTTTTATAGTTGTAGTATTAAATTTTTGTTGTCTAACGTACATATATGTAAAAATTTGTCTGATTATTTAAAAGTATTAAGAGGGGACAATCGTTCCTACGTGACCTAAGGCTATTTTTATTGGGGGCCAGATTGGGTCCGGAGTGGGCATTTTTGTAAATAAGTTAAAAATAAGGGCAAAAATGAAAAAAGTGTGCACGTGGTAAGGGATCCAAGTAGATCACCAGCATGCCATTATCAATAACAGGACATGTCATTGTCGTAACCGCATGCCATTATCAATAATCGTGCATGTTATCGTCGTAACCGGGGTATACCATTGTCAGAATCAGAGCATGCCATTATCGGTACTTTCAGTCCAAACGGTCTAGAATGGCCCTTCACAACTACTGCTTAATTCAACTACTGCTTAATTAATGAAAGCTATCATGATTAATAAAATAGTATAACAACTACTCCTTAATTCAATTGATGAGAGAATTATCTAACTTAATCAATAAGTCTCGATTTCAAATTTTTGTGAATGCACGAGTGTTCAATAATTGTTGGTAGAATTTTACACTTTTCAAAAGTCATTCCTAACACAATCTTTGAATAGTTAGTCCAATAAGTATCTGTATATTGAATGAGTGTCCGGATACTACCTGATAACCAAAGTAAAATAATATATTACAATTTTACCGTCGCAATTTCTAATAATATCAATTTGCTCCTAATTGACATTATCCGCGATCGAGTTACGGACTAAACCCTAAATTGCCACAAATTACAAGGAATACAATTTAATCTTAATAAAAAGTTCTCAATGAGAGGGTACCCAAGTCGCGGATTTAACTTCGATTTTCACCTTTCCATCTCTTAAAAAATAAAAGTTTTTCACCTTTACATCCTGTCACCTTCTATATGCTTTAGACTGATCATGACTATTTCTCCTCTTGTTTATTGATATTTGATCATGACATTTGGTGGATTACTTGCCTTTCCCCAACTTGCATAAACAGAGTTTTCGTGAGCGCACCCAAAGGCAATAAATATGTCTTGGGTCAATTCCAGATTCCACCATATTCGTTAGCTTATGCTTAATTTGTATGCAATCCACTCCATTCATTGGAAGAAAGCTTGACACTACGACGTACGCGACCCAGATTCATGGTTAGCCAATTACCTTATTTGTTGGAGGGTCTTTGGCGCATACTTGTTAAATCAGGTATTTTTTTATCTGGTATTCGTGTTCACTGGGCTAAATAATTTAGATTCGAGTCGGATGGTATATTTTAAAATAGACAAGCGCTAACAACAATTATTTAACAGTGTTGTATTACCAATAATTTAAACTCAAAATCTGATTAAATTATAACAAACCCTTATAAATTCTTCTTGGTTTTTGTTAAATCAGTTTATAAGCTATGCGCTAATCTTTAAGTATTGCTTTTCCGTGGATTACGGGAATCGCAATTACAGATCAACAAATTGGAGAAAAATGAGTTTGAAAAGTAAATGAGAAAAGGACCGTTTATCTTGTAACGCATTGATTTGTGGAAGAATGGTGAGAGTGTCTATAAATAAGTATCGTGGAGCTGTAAAAAATTAATGAAAAGAGTGATCTCGCGTATACGAGGGTAGGATGTGTTTAGACGTGAGCAATGATTTGCTCCTTTGCATGCAGGGGCAATAAACAAGATTCTTTTGTTATTTTAAAATCTATCAGTTACAGGGAAACAATTACAGATTCTTTTAAACTTTTTACAAAACAACTTGTTTTCAAATCAGCATATTTTGGTAATTTTTCCGCTCCCCATGTGTGGAGGAAAAAAGTAGCCCGCTAGTTATTTTATAAAATAAAATGGGGCTGAAATATTTTCTTTGATACTAAAAAAAGAAAAACTCTTTCGTTTTTCCATTGTTAGGAACAATTGTTTTTTTATGATTCAAGAGCAAAGAGTTCTCTATTATTTATTCATTATAAACAAGAGTTCATATATTAGGATAAACAACACTAATAGTATAGTACACTCAGCTTTAGATTAGGTACGGAGTGAAGGAAATGATTCCGAACAGTTTGGAGTGAAGAGAGGATCGCGATGGCATGCGCAGTTATGTGATAATGCCATTTGTTTTTATGACAGCGGCATGTTTTATTTACAATACTGGCACACTTGGCTTTTTTCATTTTGATCCCCATATTTTAGCATTTTTGCAAAAAGGTCCCACTAGCATGCCCCGGTTACGATACTGGCATGCACAGTTATGTGATAATAGCATTTGTTTTCGGCCTGTGTTTGTGCACAACTTTTTTTATTTTGATCCTCGTATTTTAGAGTATTTGCAAAAAAGTCCCAGCTTGTCTTCATTCCGAACGGTTCGGAATTTGGGCATTCCGTACCCAATCCAACCCCAGTGTACTCGTGCAGAATTTTTTGATAGATAATAAAATTTTACTTATAAAATAAATTAGTGTAAATTAACTACCTTTTATGAAATGTTATCTTTAAAAAAAGAGTAGCTAGTAATTTTGATGGCGGCTGCATTTCACCTCTGGCTTGCGGATTTGTGAGATTCAGAATGTGGGGCTCTTTTCCCGTAAAAAAACTTAGCGAAATTCGTAAATGGGTAACTTAAGAATTTTTCATGAATTAACAAATTTTCATAAATGGGCAATTTTAAAAAAATTTGTAAGGCGATCTTTTTTCCATCCTGGTCGACTACCTCAAAACAATTTTAAAAAGGACGCCTCCATGTTCTTACAATGTGTCAACGATAAATTGGTGCTTAGGTTTTCAAATGAAGATTTTTTTTACGATTCTGCATAACTTGTTAAACTCTATACTGTGCTAAATTTATGCAAAATAGGAAAAGATTTATTCAGATACCTCATGACCAACTTCACTTTTTTTTTTTTCAAAAATTGACAAATTGTAGAAAGAAAAAATTGAGGCAACGGCTAGATGTGCCACAACCGGTGAAAGCACAAACACATCTGACTAAGTGAGTTAGCTCCATAAAGGTAAGAGAACTACGTGGGCTTTGATTCTTTCGGAGCTAAGGATACGTAGGCAACTTAATTTGGTACATTAAGTGCAAGTCCAATCTTTAGTTTATTTCTTTTTCCCAAAAAATGTTAAACACTAATTCCTAATTTTTTTTAATATTTGAAGCAAAAATCACAGTTTTTAAATTTTTTAAAAAATATCAAAACTTTTTAAATTTTTTCGAAAATATTACAAAAATATTTAAAATATTAAAAAAATGTAGAGGTTTTAGAATTTTTTTTAATTAAGTATTAAAATTATAGAATTAATTCGAATTCGAATTCGAATTATAATTCGATTATAATTCGAATCTAATTCGAAAATTCATAATTCGTATTCGATTCGTCTTTTGAAGAATTGAATATGGTTTAATGTTTTGATAAATTCGAATTCGAATAAATTCGATTCGAATTCGTCTAAATTCGAACCGTGGTCAGGTCTACTCCGAGGGCTAGCACAGGTTGCCTCATTTTTTTAAAATTTTTCATAAAATTATTTATTTCGAAAATTTTGTTAGTCTAATAGCTATTTTGAGAATTTAGTTAAAGTTTTTACGGAAAATATTTCTTAAATGTCATGTCATCGTTTTCCTCATCTAAATCATGGTTGAATTCAGCATCTCCCATCACCGCATACACATCAAGAAAATTTTCTCGTCGGGGTCCATAGGCCAAACTTTTTATTCCATCCTAGAACGGCGAGTTAGGGCTCGCTTTCGTCTCCATCAAGAAACACCATTATTTTTTCATCTCCGAGTTAAGGTCAATCCAATTTTCAGAAAAAAAAAGAGTTAAGACCAATTTTCTAGATTCGGTTTTGGATTAAGTGGGAACAACATAAAAATCGTCTCCACGGAGAAGATTTCATTTAAACCATCAAATTTTATTAAAAATCGTATCTACATATCTGACAGTCATTAAAAATCATATCTATAAGTATAATAACTCGATCCATTTCAGTGGGGACAACTCTTATTCCGGATGGAAAGCAGTTTCATCTCGAGATTCTCTTTAGACCTTTTTTCACGTTCTATGAAATTGATATTTTAGGTTCTACGTTTGAGTATGCTGGAGTATTACTTTGCTTCTTTGGGGAAAAACACAAAATATTGATATGTTGATTCGTATGATTGAATTATATTTCTGCAAATCTCAAATAACACCAATATTTATATGTAATTAACCAATTTCTTATATTTTTTATGTTGAATTTCTTCGTAAATATCATATTTTAATGGGCACAAACTTTTGTAAATGGAGAAAATATTCTGAAAATAGTTCAGATTTGCAAATATTAATTCTATCAATATATATCTCGTTCAAGATATGTTAAGAAAAATTTATGTGATTTATTTTTAATAATATCAAGATATACTTTTTTTACCTTGAAAAATTTTACGAACCAGGGAAAAAAAATTTATTGTGCATGTGACTGAAGATAAAACAAGTTAATAAAACATGATATTAGTTGGTCGATCAGATCACGAAAAGTTATAATATAAATAAAAAAATCGCAATTTAATTAAATTCTAAAGTTGTTCTACGCATAAACGGAGGGGGAAATGAGGACAAACAAGAATAGTGAGAGCTCAAAAAAGTAGAAACAAACAAAGAAGGTGGGGTAGCGTAAAGAAGAAGCCACCTCTCAAGAGTGTAAAGTCTTTCGTGGGCCCCCCACCCACTGCCTACGACTACAAGTGGGCCGGACTGTGACTGCTCTTCACGCGGTTTCCGTCAAGCACTTATTATTTCCAGCCCCACGCAGCCGTAATTTGTTACATCAAGCAACTGCTGTGGATCTGCCACGTGTCCCTTATGCTCTTTATTTATTTCGAATAATTACCCTAAGGTCCCTGGTATTTGAGCAAACCCCCATTTTAGTCCTTACTGTTTTCAATAACCTTTCTCGGTCCTTCTAATTTGAAATAATTCACCTTTTTGGTCCCTAGCGGGTCAACCGTTGACATCAGCGGTCAACATAAACTTTTTATGATCATTATATCCTTGCAAAAAAATTATAAAAATAAAAGATAATCCCTCTCTCCTCCTATTCCATCGTCTTCTTGGAGTTGTTTCTTAAACAAGAAAAAAAAACGTAGCAAAGAAAAAAAATGAAATCAATCGAAATCCTATGCAGGAAACTAATAATCAAAATCAATTGAAATCAAATCAATCGAAATCAATAACATCTTTCACTCCTCGTTTGTCTTCGCCAAATAATTACTATTAATTTTTTAATTAATGAAAGAAGAAAAAGCATAGGAAGGAATCCGAGTTTTGTTGCCTCGATTTAGAAGTCCTCTCGCGGACCGAGGAGCACCCCGACATCCATTGCAGGAACAAACCGTTGTATGTTGGAAGAATTGGGGATTTTAGGCGAAGATGAATTGGGGATTCATGGTTAAAGCAGCACCGAACCTGGGGTGAGGCCGTTAATGGCTGGTTTTTGGTGACATGAGTCAAGGTTCCGTTGTGATTTCAATTTTGTGATGAATCTGGAACGGTGAAGGGAGGCCCTAGGTCGAGATTCGATTCTGCTTTGTTGGCGTTTGCACCAATTCTGCTTTATCGACGATGGCGACAATGGAGCCGACCATGGTTGTTGGGTTGCTTGTGTCTGAATTGTTCTTGATTTTTTGGTTAAGTTTTATGAAGAGTTTTCGATGGAGCGAGGGAGGACCGACGTGAGGTAAGGGATGACCATTTTTTATATTGAAAGGGTAAGATGGTCATTAAAAAATTATGTTGAATGTTGACATCATCGGTGGTCTGCCAGGGACCAAAAATGGCTATTATTTTAAACTAGAAGGACCGAGAAAGGCTTTTGAAAACAGAGTTTTCGATAGAGGGAGGGAGGACCGACTGGAGGGAGGGGATAACCATTTTTTTATTGAAAGAGTAAGATGGTCATTAAAAAGTTATGTTGACCGCTGACATCAACAATGGTCTGCCAGGGACCAAAAAATGCTATTATTTCAAACTAGAAGGACCGAGAAATACTTTTAAAAATAGTAAGAATTAAAAGAGAGATTTGCTCAAACACCAAAGACCTTAGAGTAATTATCCCTATTTATTTTCATAAGTCGAATTTTATTTAATCCTTTTAATATAATTTATTCGTTACACTAATTCAGTGAGACTAGCGTAAATTTGGATTTCCACCAAAAAGAAAATGTAAATTTGAATTATGGCAATTAAACATGAGCCACAAGGAGTTTTTTACTAATATGGTACTACAGTACTAATTTATTACCAAAATGGTATTTCTATTGAAAATATTCCAGAAATGGTGTCCCTTTTTAAGATTGAAAAAAAATTTCGACCTGGGGACCCTAGGTCAAAATTTTTTTTCGACTTGGGACCAAAATCGAAAATTTTTTTTGACTTCCGTTGTCCAAAGATTATTTTTCACCTGGGACCAAAATCGAAAAAAAATTTCGACCTCAGACCAAAATCAAAAAAAAATTCGACATGGTAACTTTTGGCACACTCTCTCTCCTCCCTCCTCCTCTCTCTTCCCCCTTTTTTTCCCCACCCTCACGCGCTCTCCTCACTCCCCCCCTTCTAATTTTTCCCCCTCTCTCTTCTAGTTTATTTTTTTGTGTATTTATTAAAAAGTCAATTCTATTTACCTTGTCTCTCTTAAATTCTACAATTTTAATTAATTCTTGATTTATTTAAAAAAATATTACATGTTTATTTATTCATGAAATTTATTTAAATAATATTACCATATTTTAAAATTTTACCCACATCGAATCTAAATTATTCGGTCGAGTGAGTCTGGATTCTAAATTGTATATATAAAAAATAATATGAATTTGGATTCAATATTGTAGATAGCCATTTTAAATTAGACAATAAAATAATAAATTTGTAAAAATAATTTTTCTCGTTTGCAATACAATTTTAAATATTTGATTTGTGATAGTCAATATTGCTAGATGAAATAATTTATTTATATTACACATAAATTTTACCTTTTTAAGTTGAAATGTTGTTCAAGTAGAACAAGTATCATTTATAGTAGACAAGTTATTTAAATGAATTTCATGAACAAATAAATATTTGATATTTTTTGAAAATAATTTAAGAATTGATTTAGAATTGGAGAATTTAAGAGAGATAAGGATAAATAGAATTGACTAATAAATAAATAAAAACTAGAAGAGAGGGGGGGAAGTGAGAGAGCGCGTGAGGGTGTGGAAAAAAATGGAGGCGGAGAGGGGGAGGGAGAGGAGAGAGTGTGCAAAAAGTGACCTGGTCAATTTTTTTTAATTTTGGTCCCAGATCAAAATTTTTTTTCGATTTTAGTCCCAGGTCAAAAATAATCTTTCGACCACGGAAGTCAAAATTTTTTTTGATTTTGGTCCCAAGTCGGTCGAAATTTTTTTTCAATCTTGAAAAAGAACACCATTTTTAGAGTATTTTCAATAGTAATACTATTTTGGTAATAAATTAGTACTGTAACACCATATTGGTAAAAAAACTGCCACAAGCGGGCAAGTAGATTCCGGATAGAAACATACAACAGCCTCTCTCAACCTTTTTTAGTTGGTCCATCTGAATTGGAAGATCCGGGCAGATTTGTAGTGCGTAGAACATGGGTTCTTCGTTTCCACTTGGTCATCCTTTTCATCACTTTCCAATTATTTTGGTATATGAAACAATATATTTAGTTGATAACAAATAAGTCGTGGTGTAAGGAGTGTTCTACTCTCAATATAGATTAAAAGAACGGAAAGGCCAAAATAATTTCATGAATGTGATCATGAGAAACGATCCGCCATTGGATTTGGTGGGTCACACTTTTTAACCTTTTCCGCTAATTACACGTAATTAAGATCTGTAAGCGTTGCCATCTTGGACACCTTTTAGCTTCAATTCCTGCCTTTAAAAACGAAACCTTGGTCAAAATATTGTTTTAACACATAATTTATATAGCTTAGTCCAATGCAGTTAGGTTTCCCACGCATCACAGTGTTTTGTTCTTAAATCAAGATGGTTAACACCTCAAAAAATTGATTAATAAATATTCGAATTAGATTACAAATATCAAAAAAATTATATCAAATTTTAACACAATTTTATTTTAATGACACTAGCTCAAGATCTAAGATAAAGTTAGAACTTGTCGTCGATATACTACTAACAAATATCTTCTTAGGTACTCGAATTTGGCCCCACCTCACCTAATTTTAGTTGGTGGCCAGTGGTTGATCTTGAAGCTGCATAGAGAGAGAAAAATCTCAACCCGAGATCGTTGTCGGAATGTTGCTTACGGCCAAACTGAGAATCTCGTCGGAAAAAATAAATAAATACAGATAGGTACCCTGTGTTATCTAAAATAGGTAGTTAAGTAAGAATGAGATATCGGTTAATAATATGTTAAAAAACTAGTTATTTGATTCATATTATCTATATCAACAAGATGCACCTCATTGAAAGAAGCGCGCTTGTTTTCCAAGATGTGTCTTAGTGTAGACAAAACACGCTGAAAAATATTTGTGATAATCTTTGGAGATAGTCAATACGGTCGCGAGATTTTTGGAGATAGTCAATACGATCGCGAGACATTACATAGGTCTCTAGTTATCAAAATACTCATAAAAGATCCCAAGTTATCCAAAAATTTAAAATATACAAATTTGAAAAGTCGATTGTACCCTTATTGAAAATTAAAAACCATAAAACTATGATGCTTCAAATATTTAACACGGCTAGATAAAAACATTGGTAATAATAAGAACTTTTGGAACAAGAGAATAGAATTAATCAACCATCATTTCTCAAAAATCATTACTCTCAAATGAACAAAATATTTCTAATTTGTGGTTTTTTTTTAATACAGTCGATATGGATGGACCCACCAGGACGATGGAAAGGCAGACAAGGAGAAGGGCAAAATTTATAATTTTCTAATTCGTGGTTTTATTTTTCAAAGAGAGGCAAAATAGACTTTTCTATTTGAACATTTTAATGTTTTGATAACCCATAATCCTATATGTCTATTCTTAATAAAACAGTCGCTTGTGTAGGCTTTACAAAGACAGATTGCAAATAAAATAATTTAGCATTGCTGGTTGCGGATTGCATAGAAGCTGCTCATGGTTTTGCAGATTGCTCCTTCAGTTTCATTCGGCGCGGGGCAATAGGGCAGCCCATGCATTGGCCAAGTCCCAACTGTCGGTAGACCAACAGTATCAGGTTTTCTTGTCTCCTCTTCTGAAACTCGTGGAGATTCTTACTTCCAAACAAGAAGGCCAGCACTGACTTGTGGGGTTGTTGGCTCGGGTAGGATTGGGTGGGTTCGGGAAGGGTTTTTTGGGGTCTCTATTTTGTTGGGATTGGTTGTAAAAGGGGGCAATATGCAGCGTTTATTTTTGCAGTGCTATTGCTAGAGCAGATTTTTACGTCGGTGTGCTCTTTTTCTGATTCTGTTTCCTAGTTGGGGCTAATTTTCTGGAAGAAGTTTTTATCGAGGCCGATAGCTGCAACCTCGTCCTTGCAAGGGAAATGTTGCATGTTGCAGAGTAGTTTAAGGTGGGTAGTGTTCTTGTGCTGTTGTGCGATGATTTTAGGATGGGTAGATAGAGTAGAAGATAAGTAGGTCTAGGCGGAGGGTAGTAAAACTAGGTAGGTAGTGCTCTATTCGTGTTATTGCACGGATATAATTTTAGGTTTACGGCAGATGTGGTTTCGTCGAGATTCAAATGCTTTGTACTCAATAGTTCTTTTTATCAATGGAAAGGAATGTTTCCCCCTAAAAACAATAATACGGTATCGAATTTTATTTAACCCCAAAGAAATATAAATAAATCTAGAATCTCTAATTTTCGAAAAAACATAGACGGACACCACATAAAAGGAACAATGTCCACCGTAATATTCAGTGGACTACAAACCTTTGGGCCTATCCAGTATATAAATATAAATTACTGGGCCTTCCAAATCAGCCAACTCAAATGTTCTAAAATAGTGGCTAGCCCGGAACTTCTACTTTATAATGTAAAGCCCATAACTCTGTTATGAGCCGCAACGTAAATATATTTCATATTCTTGGTTGAAAAAATTCTTTAAAAAAAATAGAATTCATGGATGAATCTGGTTCCAGATAATTTTAATTTTTTACTTGAAGATATTCATAAGCCAATTAAGCAACAAGGTTCAAGTACGTAATAATTTTTTGAACTTCTGAAATTTAGAGTCGATAGGTGACTATCTCACAGTAATATTGAACCAGAAATTTTTGAAGTGAATCAAAATCAACTCTCATTACCTCATACATTAGCTAGTAATTAAGGAGGGCCCATTTATTGTCCATAACATAACCTCTTTTGAAGAATAGGTCAACACCCGGCATGGTTTCTGTTCTGGGGGTGTTTGGACCGGAATTGGCCCAATTCGTCCAACTAGTTTAATTAACTTCTCTATAAATAAAAATAATTTAGTATTTTATAAAAGTTGTATTTTACATTATGAATGAGGTATACATATATTACAAGTTAATGACCTGTATCAATACAAAATAGCAAACAATTTATTAATTAAAACACTAGACTAAATACGCAATACTAAATAGAAAATTAAGACAGATTAAACCGGAGATAAATAAAACATGCTAAACAGAAATATACAATATAAATAAAACATGATAAACATAAATATACAATATAAATTAACACATTAACATAATTACCCAAGCTTACTTTACTCTTTTTTGAGAACTGGCTATCTGTATATCCCCATTGGATATTTGATTGGGGACTTTAATAAACCTAAAGTTTCTTCTCAAAATAAAAAAATAAACCTAAAGTTTGCTGAATAGCGACATTTTTATGCGGACTCGCCGCCTTAAAAGCTGCTTTATCGACTGTTACTCATCAATACTTTACATGCCAACAAAACATTTTTATTGAGTTGCTTAAGCCAATTCGTATCAATTAATAATATAAATTTAATTAAGATTTTAAATTAATTATTTGTTAGTAGAGTCTTAATATTTTTTTAATTATTCGATTCAAATTTAAATCAGTAGGAAAATGATATTCAGATACTGGTGTCATAAAAAACAAATACTTTACAAACCAGATATCCTAATATAAATTGGAGATATCAACAAACACTTAGTTCAATTGCTTAGATCTCGATTTCGAATTCTCAAAAACATTGCGGAAAGAACTTTGTCATTTTTGAAAGATTTTTTCTAGCTCGAACTCGAATTAAATGATGTAATAGACGCATGCCTATAAAAAAAAACCTGAGCTGACCATTAGTTAACTTTACTTTGCATTATTTCCGGTCTCACTTCACTTCGCTTCACTTTCGCTTCACTTTCGCTGTCCCCAACAATGAAACCGCTCTTCCTCCTCCTACTGTTGACCCTACTGGTACTAACCAACCCCTCCTGGGCCCAGCAACTGCCGCCGTTCGCGTGCGATCCCAGGGAGCCGGCGACTGCCACGTACGCATTCTGCAAGGGGTCGCTGCCGGTGAGCGAGAGGGCGCGTGACCTGGTGGGGAGGCTGAGCCTGGACGAGAAGGCCGCCCAGCTGGTCAACTCCGCGCCGGCCATCCCCAGGCTCGGCGTCCCCGCCTACGAGTGGTGGTCGGAGGCCCTACACGGCGTCTCCGGCGTCGGGCCTGGGATCCACTTCTCCGCCTCCTTCGGGGCCGCCACCAGCTTCCCCCAGGTCATCCTCACCGCCGCCTCCTTCGACGCCTACCTCTGGTACCGCATTGCTCAAGTGAGACCACTTCTTAATTTCCTTCCTCTTTTTTTTCTATTTATTTTTCTCGGTTTCTTTCTTTTTTAGCCATTTGAGATATTTTTTCTTTATTTATTTGTTGGTCGGTGGCTTTTGTTTCTTTATTGGGCTGCTGCTGTTGGATTTGGAGTTTCGTTTTTTCTGTTAATTACTGGTTAAATAATCGACTACAATCTTATTTTAGGATTGATTTATATATTTTTTATATTCGCGAGTCTTGAGTTAATTAATTTTCTAGATATAAGCTATCTTAAATTAATGTTTGGTGCTGTCGGTGTAAGAATTATTGGTGTAGATGGTCCCTACATATCACTATGACTGGAATTTGTATACATTGTTTGTTACCTTCTTTCGAGAAAGTATTATTAATTAATTATTGAGGGGATTTGAATGATCATATTATTCTGTACAATATTTTTAGTTAGATGTTGACTAATGTTTGGTTGTGTTGTCCGGGATGTGATTAAGCACTTCCAAACTACTTGTTGAGCTAACAAAGATGGTGCTGATTGGACATTTTATAATAACTCGAAACTCTAATTAATTTTGAAAAAGATTATTGATGAATATTAAACAGATAAAATAAATCTCTGAGTAATCAGATGTTGATTTAGAAAAATTATGAATTTCTGTCAATTGGATATACCAAGTGATTCGAAATCGATAAATTTTTGCTGTAATTAGTTGTGAAGATAAATTATGCACGGATGACCCAAAACTTCACTTACTAATGTACGGTGGTGATCAAAATCTCCATTTCAAGCTGTTTTAAGACGTTATTTTTTTGGGGAGATTATGTGTTATCCAAAGTCGAGTCCGATTTATGATCGACTCTCATAATGGTGTATTTTAAGAATCCAAAATTTTCTTTAATGAATCTAAGTTTCTTATCAATTGGACCAACTCCGACGTTATTTTGATGATGTTAGAAGGTTGGATGGCTTCCATGTTTAAAGTTGGCATTAATTCTCTGCATGTTCTTATGTTGGTGTGAGCATCATCAGGCCATTGGGAAAGAGGCAAGGGCAATGTACAATGGAGGGCAAGCAAGTGGGATGACTTTCTGGGCACCAAACATAAACATATTTAGGGACCCAAGGTGGGGGAGGGGCCAAGAGACACCAGGGGAGGATCCTCTGGTCACTGCCAAATATGCAGTGTCCTATGTCAGAGGCCTCCAAGGGGATACCTTCCAGGGTGGCAAGCTCAGGGGCCATCTCCAAGCTTCTGCCTGCTGCAAGCACTTCACTGCTTATGATTTAGACAGCTGGAATGGCGTCACTCGCTACGTCTTCGATGCTCGTGTGAGTTATGCTCGTCTTCGGTACTCGTTGATGGATGTTTCTTAATGACGTCTTCTCGTCGTGTTTTGATCTGTGTCTTGCAGGTTACAAAGCAAGATTTGGCAGACACATATCAGCCACCATTCCAGAGTTGTGTCCAGCAAGGGAGAGCCAGTGGCATCATGTGTGCTTACAACAGGGTGAATGGCGTCCCGAGTTGCGCAGATTACAACCTCCTGTCCAAGACTGCAAGAGCTCAATGGGGATTTCATGGGTACTTCTCTAATCAAAGTGCATCTTTCGTATCAGAAGGTTGCAAATTTGGCGGGAACTTGTTCGGTGATTGATTCGAGCATAAACTTTGTCGTCTATGATCAGGTACATCACTTCGGACTGTGATGCAGTCTCCATAATCCATGATAGCCAGGGATATGCTAAATCGCCAGAGGATGCAGTTGCTGATGTGCTTAAAGCTGGTAAGGAGCCTAAACTTGATATAAGCCCAAGTGTTTTATGGTTTCCAATTTATGCTTATCTTGTTGGTTGGGCTCTTTAGTCAGCTTATCCATGTGCAATGATAGTTGTATTATTACCATCTTAGGGCTCCACCTAACAAGAACAGCTTATAGGCATCCACCAAAGGAAATAATAATTGATAATCGGTCCCTCACAACGTATGCTCTCGTAAATTTCATAAATTCCTCGTTGGCCAGATAACTTTTGTAGTTTTTTTTGTTTGTTAAAGTTCTGATATTCAGAGTCGAGCGCTGTCGGGCTTTATTTTATAGGTGACTCTCTCGAACCAAGACCTTAAATAAATCCAAGTGCCTTACAACTTTAGCGAACTCTCCTTGGTGATAACTCTAGTAGTTTGGTACTGCAGATAGTGGCAGCAACTATATCCTGAAATGGAACTTGGTCCCTTTACTTTCTATCTGCTCCCCCCCTTTTGACCTTTGTGGCATTGTAAACTTTGACCTTTTTCATTTATTATTTAGGAATTTAGATCACTTTTTAAAAATACTTTGTGGTTTAAAACTCGTGATTTTCTCATTGGACACTTTAATGAGTGACTTCTAACTCTGTTAGTTAAATACCATGTGGGCCATTAAAAAAAAAACTTGTTAACGATCACTGAACTTTCACCTTCCAAAAATAATCACTGAACTGATTGAATTTGCATTGGCTTGTACCAATAGGCATGGATGTCAACTGCGGTTCATACCTGAAAGAACACACGAAAGCAGCAGTAGAGCAGAAAAAGCTACCCGTGTTGGAAATAGATAGAGCTCTTCACAACCTGTTCTCTGTGAGGATGAGGTTAGGCCTTTTCGATGGGAATCCAAAAGGACTGCCTTTTGGCAACATTGGTCCTGGCCAGCTTTGCTCCCCGGAACACCAGATCATAGCCCTTGAAGCTGCTCGCAATGGCATTGTACTTCTGAAGAACTCCGAGAGACTCCTTCCGCTTCCGAAGTCCAGAACCTTGTCCCTCGCTGTAATCGGGCCAAACGCTAATTCTCCGAAGACACTGCTCGGTAATTATGCAGGCCCTGGCTGCAAAACCGTGACACCGTTGCAAGGGTTGCAGGGCTATGTGAGCAGGACGGTTTATCACTCGGGATGTGACTCGGTCCAATGCTCTTCGGCATCACTCGACCAGGCTGTCAACGTAGCAAAAAGTGCGGATTATGTTGTGCTTGTAATGGGATTGGATCAAACTCAGGAGAAGGAGGAGCTTGATCGGGTGGACTTGTCGCTTCCAGGGAGGCAACAAGAGCTAATCAGCAATGTCGCGAAATTTGCGAAGCGTCCAGTTATTTTGGTACTTCTCACTGGTGGCCCTGTTGATGTATCTTTTGCCAAACTTGACAAGAAAGTCGGTAGTATCTTGTGGGCTGGTTATCCTGGCGAGGCTGGTGGAGTCGCACTTGCAGAGATCATCTTCGGTGACCATAATCCAGGCGAGTCTAATAGAAATCCTCAAATGGCTAGATTCACAACTAATTCGGAGCTAAAACGGTGAACTGGAAGATAATTTTCAGAAAACATTTTCAAGTATTGACTTTTGCTAAGTTTGATGAACTTGCATATGCAGGAGGGAGATTGCCAATGACTTGGTATCCACAAGAGTTCGTCAAAGTGCCAATGACAGATATGAGGATGCGACCTCAGTCATCATCAGGCTACCCTGGCCGGACATACAGATTCTACGAAGGGCAAAAGGTTTTCGAGTTCGGTTATGGCCTCAGCTACTCGAAGTACGTATATGATGTCAAGCCACTGCCTAAAAGACAAATCTACGTAAACCAGTCTGCAACAATGCTGGCATTCAACGATTTGGAACCGATGAGCTACGCACTAGTCTCGGACTTGGAACCAAACTTCTGCGAGGAGAACAAACTTCCCGTCAGGGTGGGAGTGGAGAACCAAGGGGAGATGGCAGGTAAGCACCCGGTGTTGCTGTTTGCGAGACAAGAGAGGCGCGGGAATGGTAGGCCGACGAAGCAGCTGATCGGATTCAAAAGTGTGGTACTAAGTGCAGGGGAAAGAGCTGAGATAGAGTTTGAACTAAGCCCCTGTGAGCACCTTAGCAGAGCTAATGAAGATGGTGTCATGGTCATGGAAGAAGGGACTCATTTCTTGGTCGTAGGAGATGATCAGTACCCGATTTCTTTGGTAGTTTAACTACTCTTTACCTTTCACTTCTTAATTAGAAGTAAAGCCCTATTAATTAGAGAGAACATGTGTTGGATTTGTTCAAAGTAAACTGAATCACGAATGGCGGCGGCGTTCCAAGTACACATGATTTCACTGTTTTTTTGTTTACTTCCGACCGATGTAGTTCTTGATTTCGTTTAAGGAGTCGTCTTAGAAAATCTCGGTAGGAAACTATTCGTGTACCGCTCGGAATGTATTTTGCAAGCAGGCATTATTGCGGTTATTGGACATGACATAGAAAATCTAGCCGTTAATTAATTCAGACACATTCTGTAAAAAAATTAATTCAGACATGATCTCCATTAGCGGGGTTGGATTGGTCGGACAAGAAACACAGACAAATTGTAATGACAAACTTGTAATAATAGACAAAATCAAGAGCATATCTAAAAAGTAATTATAAAATCACATCAGACAAAAAATTTTAAACACATCAGACAAAAAATTCAAGGACACATCAAGCCAAAAATTCTCAAGGGCACATTAACAAGAATTTCAAGGGTACATCAATACACGACAATGGTACATCAGGCGAAAACATAAACATATTATTAAAAAAATATCGACACATCAGACAAAAACAACGGCACATCAAACAAATATTGCAAGGGCATATGAACACCAAAAATACTACAAGGGCATATCAACCTTTATTGCACTGATGAACTGCGGGCAACTGTTTCAGTTTAATCAGAAGTGTCGAGTTTCAGCCATGTAAATGTTGTATTGTTAAACTTTGGTATAAAGAGCTTTGGTGCTATTCAAAATTCTAGATCCATGTTAGTTGATTTAGTAAATATCGAACACTGCGTAAGTTTTAGAGGAAAAAAAATTAACTTGAAAAGCAAATCAAGTAGTACTAGTACTCCACCTAATAAAATGACAGAAGCAGAAACTTGACCGGATCCACCTAACTTCTGCAGTAACTTTGTATATTATCCTATAAAAGATGCAATACACCTTAAAGCATAAGCCTTCCTTCTCCCACTCGCTACTTTCGTCCCTCCCAAACATGGAAGCATACAAAACAACCCTCATCCTCGCCCTCTTGCTTCTCCTGGTAGGCTCCACCACCAGCACCATCCCGGCTCCTCCTTTCTCGTGCGACTCCTCGAACCCGTCGACTCGAACCTACCCTTTTTGCCAAACCTCATTGCCTATACCCCAGAGGGTACAGGACCTCGTGTCCAGGCTCACATTGGAAGAGAAGGTGTCCCAACTAATAGACAAGACACCCTCCATCCCAAGGCTTGGCGTCCCTGCATATAACTGGTGGTCCGAGGCTCTACATGGAGTGGCCTTCATCGCTGACGTCAGCGAACGAATGGGCATCCACTTCAATGGAAGCATTAGGGCCGCCACCAGCTTCCCTCAAGTCATCCTCACGTCCTCCTCGTTTGACGCTCGCCTTTGGTACCGCATTGGCCAAGTAAGTAACTACCCGGCCCTTTGGTTTATATGTAATTATCAATATCCTGCCTTTCGGTTATATTTGTTTCGCCGGAAAATAATTTTGACTTCGAACAAATATCCTAAAAATACAAAACATATTCTCTCTAGTTTCTTAAATATGATAGAAACAAAACTCTATAAAAAAAATGTGGAAGTCATTTATGGATGATATTTTATGGGGAACCAATAGAATCCAAAAATGACATCAAATTAGATCAACTCGAAAAGAGTTATGAAGAATTAATGACACGTGATTGGTTGAACATTAATAACAAAAAAATCATATTTATGCAACTCTTTTTTGGTGAATGTTTGATATTCAGAATCGAATATTCTCTGATCATATTTATATAATTAATTTATTTTCATATGATTTCACTAATAAGGCAATAGGAAAAGAGGCGAGGGCAATATACAATGCGGGGCAAGCAATAGGGATGACATTTTGGTCACCGAACATCAACATATTTAGGGACCCCAGATGGGGGAGAGGCCAGGAGACGCCCGGAGAGGACCCTACACTGACCGGAAAGTACGCAGTTTTCTTCGTCAGAGGGCTCCAAGGGGACTCATTCCAGGGAGGTGCTCTCGGAGACCACCTCCAGGCCTCGGCTAGCTGCAAGCACTTCACTGCCTACGACTTGGATAGCTGGAAGAACGTCACAAGATACGTCTTCGATGCTAAAGTAAGTACGAAATGACCATCATAAAATTACTCGAGTACGTACAATATTGACTTACCACGTGGGCCTGAGTTTTGGTCTTTTGTACTTTGTGCTTGTTGCTTTATTATTGGTCCATTCTCATCTACTTTGATGGGTCCAAGGAGTTGGTTGTTCAGTAATAATCAGGCTGAAAATAGAATATTGCATTGCATCCGCCCATCTCAGCTATTATGATAAGATAATAATGCATCGGGCAGTATAGTACAAGCCTTTTGCAATAATTTTTTCACTTCACGTGTTATACGACAATATATGGGGTTTTCAACGCTAGTCCACACTGTCCACTGGTGATATTTGTTTGCATATCAAATTGAAATTTTTTACAATGACTTACACTTTACATAGTATGACTTGGTATAGTCAATATCGAGATGTCGGTGGTAGGCCCTACATGATTAACGTTCTCTCGTAAGATTAATGATCTAGTGAATGAATATGTATTGAAATTGTATATGTTGTTCTCTTTTTAGAAAAAATACACGTACATTTTACTTTTAGTCATCCTCAATCTTCGATTTCACTTATTTGGTCGCTTGACATAAATAAGTTTGGGAGCAAACATTTTGTGTGTAGGTGACACATCAGGATCTGGTGGATACTTACCAGCCACCCTTCCACAGTTGCATACAAGAAGCCAAAGCAAGCGGGATAATGTGTGCCTACAACAGAGTCAATGGGGTCCCAAATTGTGCAGACTACGATCTCCTCACTAACACAGCCAGGAATAAGTGGGGATTTCATGGGTAATCTATTGAAATTATTTGCTTGGTTATTTGTTAGTCCTCCGAAATTGCGATATGGTACGGGATTTCATTCGATCGGTGTTCAATCAGGTACATTACATCGGACTGCGATGCGGTTTCTATAATCTATGAGGACCAAGGATATACTAAATCACCTGAAGACGCAGTTGCAGATGTGCTCAAAGCTGGTATATTACAATTCTTCCATAAAGTTTTGTACCATGTCATACTAGTTTACTACTGCTTCAAATGTACCAAATGGGTTATACTTGCAGGAATGGACGTGAACTGCGGTATGTATTTGAAGAACTACACAAAATCAGCACTACAGAAGAAGAAACTGACCGAATCCGACATAGACAGAGCCCTTACCAACCTCTTCTCTGTAAGGATGAGGCTAGGTTTGTTCAGTGGCAATCCAAAGGCACTACCATATGGTAACATTGGACCAGACCAAGTCTGCAGCAAGGAGCATCAGGCTCTAGCACTCGAAGCAGCCAGAGACGGTATCGTCCTGCTCAAGAACCTTAACAAGCTCCTCCCTCTACCGAGATTGAAAACCAAGACGCTTGCAGTCATAGGCCCCAACGCCGACGCGCCAGACACGCTGGTAGGTAACTATGCAGGTCCCCCGTGCAAGACAGTCACGCCATTGAAAGGGTTGAAGAATTATGCCAAGCAGGTTAACTATCACCCTGGTTGTAGCACAGTCGCGTGTTCTGCTGCAGCAATTGACAAAGCAGTTGAAATAGCAAAAGGGGCGGACAATGTGGTGCTGGTTATGGGACTAGATCAAACTCAAGAGCAGGAAGCAGAAGATCGAAATGACTTGGTGCTTCCAGGGAAGCAACAGGAGCTAATAACCAGAGTTGCACGAGCCGCCAAGAGGTCTGTCATTTTAGTGCTCCTATGTGGAGGTCCAGTAGATGTATCTTTTGCCAAGTATGACAAGAAGATAGGAAGCATACTGTGGGCTGGTTACCCAGGTGAAGCTGGAGGGACAGCACTAGCCGAAATTATATTCGGGGATCACAACCCAGGTAAATTCTATGGAAGTTGTTACATTGTGCTTGCCTGAAGTGTTGGATTTCAGACATGACAATCATGCTACCATGCAGGTGGGAGGTTGACCATGACCTGGTATCCTAAAGAGTTCACCAGAATTCCAATGACAGACATGAGGATGCGATCTGCAGCATCGACTGGATATCCCGGAAGAACCTACAGGTTTTACGAAGGTAAAAAGGTTTTTGAGTTTGGTTATGGTCTCAGCTACTCCAACTACTCTTATGAATTTGCTTCCGCCACAAACAACAAGCTCTACCTGAGACCGTCAACAACTCAATTCGATAAGAATTTGGATTCTGTGAGTTCGAAGTCAGTGACAGACTTGGGGGCAGAACTGTGTGCAAAGAATAAGCTAGCAGTCAGAGTCAAGGTTCAAAATCATGGGGAAATGGCAGGAAAGCATCCGGTTCTACTCTTTGTGAGACACCAAAAGGCCAGAAGTGGGAGGCCGATAAAAAGTCTGGTGGGATTCCAGAGTGTCCACCTGAATGCAGGGGAGCAAACGAAAGTCGAGTACCGACTAAGCCTTTGCGAGCATCTCAGCACGGTTGACGAACAGGGAGTTAAAGTGGTGGAGGAAGGGTCTTACTTCTTGATGGTTGGAGACAAGGAATCCCAAATCAATGTTCTCACTTGATAGCAGGTCTGACATCCAAACAGCTAGGTTGCAGAGCTCAAGTAAAACAATCGCCGGATCTGCTTCCTGCACAGTTAAACTATACTAGGAACAAGCGGTCCTTACAAGTTGCTTATCAATTTGTTCATATGGCTGCCAGTCAGCAGCCTCAAATTGCTTTCGATTAGAGACCCTTCTTCTTGTATGAAAAAAATTGAGGAAACGTGAATAATTGCAGAGATGGCATAATGATATCCGCAAATATAATTAGTCTCCCGTTTCAAACAGTTTCTGCTTCATGGTAGCACCCGATTTTTTAGATCATTGAATCCAATTTACCGCTACACGGCAAAAATGCATCGCCCAAAGCCTCGAGAGATTTTAAACAAGTTTGTCATGTGATCACAATTACTGTAACAAGACCAAGAGACAGGAAAAACTTGACAATTCAATATACAAAGAAATAGAGCACTTCAAAGATGTGGAACACAAGCTTACCTATCATCTTTTAAAGAAAAGAAAATGGTTCCTCCGACTTCTGTCTACCTCTCCTAACCTCTTTAACTCTACATGAGGTTCCCCCTGCTTGTTTTTTCAACATGAATATGAAAAGAAAAGTATGCTTTTCTTCTGTTCCCAGGAAAACTTTACTAATTCATACACTATTCACTGAATGTGATGTAGAGGTATCCAGTTCACCCATCAAGTTCTCAAAGGATGGTGTTTAAATGCAAGTAGCCCAAAAATCAGCAAACACAACAGAATAACAGCATATGTTATAACTACATGAGATTCCCTAGCAAGCGTGCAGTAGCTTACATGTACAGGATTTCCTTCACCATGAAAAGTAGCAAGAACAAAGCCAGGGTCATCCCTTGCTCTCCACGACATTGCAGGAATAGTCACTTCCCGGGTCCCATCTGCATGTGTACGATCACAAAATTCGTACTTGTGTGCACTGAAAATAATCCTGCAACAAAAGAGAATAAAGCATCGTCATACCATGACCATCAGATACCTTGCCCACCCAGCTTCATCAGGTAAATAAAGTAGCATTGCTAACATGACAAACGATGGAACAGAATTAGGCGATGCCTCATACAAGCCTTCTTGTTCCAGGTGACAGTCAAGCAAACAGGTATTGGGTTCGAAACCAAAGAAGACATGCAAATTACCGAGGTTTAAGAGCTTGAAATATGTAGTCAGTAGCATTTCTCGAGACTGTCTGTGATAAGCGATACGGTGCATCAGCCAGAATTTCGCTGCACATCCAAAAGAATCCGCAAAATTTGATTCTTGAAAATCTTGCGCACATAAACAATGTTCCAATGTAACTAGAAATCTTAATCCCCTAACCTGCTGTTATCCAACTTATTCAAAACCAATCGAAGCATGCTAATTTCATCTCTCTCCATGGGGACTCCTCTGCTCCCACTGCTACACCTCTCGCTTCCCGTCCTATGCAGCGGGAAATGAACCAAAACCACAGGCCCCAGACCCTCACCTAAGCCTCCTCCGTCCCCTCCCCACCCCAAACTCTCCACTTCCACAGCCTTCTCAACCCCATACCTCAGCGCATTGTCCCGGCAAAGAAATGCAACCGCATTGAGAGAGACAAAGCTGATGTTGGCAATCTCGAACGACCCGCATCCGGACGGGTCGAGTCCCGGGAACGCCCTGGACGCAACGTAAACCGACCTGGCGTCGAGGGAATCACAGCCCCCGACGTCCCTATCCCCGAGCACCACGTGGTAAGGGAGGTCGAGGAAAGGCCCGATCACCTGGTTGAACTTCCGGACAACTGGGACCCACCCCGGGCCGGGTCCTCCCCCGCGGACGTCGCCCATCACCAGCAGCATGTCCGGGTTCAGCCTCCGAAACGACCACTGCGCGAGTTTCCAAAACACCCTAGGGTCATTTCCGTAATTACACCGAAAGGGGACTCCCAAATTGATATTTGTTTACCTGGAAGGACTTGGAGAGGAAGTAGTCGCGGAACGAATTGAGGTAGGCGCCGGGGGAGTGGGGCCCGCCGCCACGGGGGATGAGCAAGAGATCCGCGACCATCATCACCCTTAGGGCTTCTCCTTCATGGACGACGGCGTCGTTCGGGGCGCAGGAAGGGGTGGAGGCCCACTCCTCGAAGAGCAAGGCGGAGGCCAGGAGGATGGCCAGCGCTGTCGTCCGGCTCGCTACGGCCATCCTGTCGTCCGCTTCGGCTGTTTTCCTCTTTGGTTACGGGAGGGAGGCGGTGGGGGAAGCGCCATTGGGTTGGAGTTTTATTTACGATTTTGTCACGGGGGAGGGTGAAAACTGTTCTGCACTTCTGGCTCCCGTCCATGACCTTTCCTTTTTAGCCACTCTCTTTATCCTGCCTTATTTTTTTAACATTTTACAGACTTACAGTGGGTTATTTTTCAAAACACAATTTCAAAATGCCTTTTTTAGCCCTATCAAGAATCGAGCGTTTAATGAAAATGTCTAAAATTCGAACTCCTAAAAATTTATGAGTGTTATATATTTCTGAAGGATTATCCACCCATGATTATCCCATTAAATTAAATAAAAGATATTGGATATCTTTTAGTTTTAATTTAAATACGTAATAACTCTCCCACCCCTTTTTTCCTCCCAGAATTCTCTATTTATACGGAATAGGGGTTTTACTGGGAAGACAAGAGACACAAAACACACACCAGAGAAAAAGACACGTAGCTTTTTCTCTAGGAGACTCTCAAGGCTTTTAGGCGGTGAAACCCGATCCCCGCTTCGTGTACGTGAGCAAGAACGACCAGTGACAAGCCTCCCTCGATCCTGTGACATACCTCTAGAAGAACGAACTGCGCTACAAGAGGTAAACCTTTTCGATATGGCTATTTCGATTAATGATGTGTTCGTTAATTATATTGGTTTCGCATTAATTATGTATATGCATGAAAACCTTCATTGGTATCAGAGCCATGAGTAGGTTTGTTGTGGTTAAATTCATTTTTTATTAATGAAAATCGATTGTGTAATTTTCTGTCAAAAATCGGATTTTTTGTTCATGAAAAACCCTACTGTTGTCCTTACGTGAATAAAAGTTAATAGTCTAGGGACTGAACTGTACTTGCTGAACCTATGCATGTTAACACGTTTCTGTACCTATTTGCACACGCGTATAAACTTTGGTATTATTCTGAAATTATGCATTCTGAGCGAACAAAGGACTTCGTCCTTATGTGCAAACGCGTGAAACTCTGTGGGATTAAATTGATATTTTCCCCAAAAATCCCCAAATCGGGGATGAACCCTAATTTTTCAATTGGGAGTTCTTGTCCCCAAATTCGACTCTGCTATCCTCGATAGCGAGCCACCGTCGATATCAATCGATTCCCATCATCCACCGGCGACGAACCTCCGACTCTATGGTCACCGGTGACCTCCGAAGATCGTCCAACCCCGTCGGCTCAAAAACCCCGACGAACGAGATGAACAGTTGATGCTCCTTGGAGTATCGATTCGGTTCACAACCGAGGAAGACGTTCTCGACAGACAAAAACCCAGATCGAGACGAACCCGATCGACGCAATTGTGACGGACAGACGAGTCCAGTTGACTCGGTCTGATTTCTGTCAATTCGCCATGTCGAAAGCAACGTTTCTTCTTCAATCATTCGATGCAACCGGAGGGGGAAAGAAATTGATTTCCAGGAGATGCAATACCGTCGACAAGTGAAGAAGATGGATCAATCTGGATCCCGAGTAGAAGTTCGGGTCGGCTGTTCTTCAATGAGCGATGTAACAATCGGCGTCAACGACGAACTTGCCAAAATCCTCGCCGACGGCACCAAGGACAGAGATTGGCGATAAAAGCTCTCTGCCAAATATGCTGATTACGATTTTTGGGTAGATTCTAATTGGGCCATTTTTTGCGTAAAAACGGGTGTGCCATTTGTTTTTCAATTTGGATCGAAGTCGTTGTTATTGGTGGGCCGAGAATTCCGGTGGGCTGATTTTTTTTTTGGATCTGATTTTAATAGAGTAAATCTGATTTTTTTTTTTAAAAAAAAAACTTCGGTTCTTACGAGCCTGATTTCGACCCTGCCTGCTGACCTCATTGATCGGGTCAACGCGGACCTCCCAAATCAGACGCGGGCCTTGAGCCTACTGTCTAAGTCCCGGGCCCAATTTAGCCCACTCCAAGTCAGACCAAGAAAAGTCAACGTGGCCCGTGTTGACTATGTCTGATGGGCCCTTAATTTTAAAATTCTTTGGGCCTGATTGAATAGACTATTGATTTATTCAAAATAATAATTATTTTAAAAGGTTTTAAATAAATCTTTTAACAATGTAGTTTTAATAAAATTAATGTGGTAATTTTTTTTTAAAGCCATAATATTTTTTGAATATGTTCATAAAATATTTTTCCGTAATTTTTAAGTTTGGACACTAAAAATTATGGAAAGAACAAGACTTATAAATCACGTAATAAAGCTAATGTGAATATTCTTTATGTATATTGTCATCATTATGATTAAAAAAATATATTTTTTAATCTTATTGGGACTACTTAAGAGTTAACCCGATTCACTTGCATTATGATGCAAGTTCAAGATGGCATATCGAACATCAAATGCGAAGCAAGATACTGAAGCGTCGTATCAGCCGGTGGGAACATAAAGATAATGTGAGAGTGCTTCTGGAGCACATTATTGCAGTTCATAAGGAGATGCAAGAATGCGTGAATTTTATTTATTTTCAGTCTTGTTGGAAGTTTTTTGAACTATGTGTTTAAGAACTTCGAGTATTTCCGTGGTTATTTGTTTTTGTTAAGACAATTCATGTTTACAATTGAATAAAATTCGTTTGTTTAATTGTTATTGTCACCATGTGAAATATCCACTTGTTTTACTATGCAAAGAACTTTAACATTTAAAGTTTGAAATTAATTCTCGAAAGGTGAGGGGAAACATGCCCGTGACCTACTTCCATCCGAGAGTAATTAAAAACTTTATATTGCTTAAAGTTATAACCGCGTAGTAAATTTAATTGTATTGCTGAACAAATTTCTAACACGCAATATTTCTTTATAATTTCCTATAGATATGTCGATTGCTTCCAAATCCATCATCGCCGAGCTCAACAAGGACTTGAAGCTCAACGGCGATAATTATGACAACTGGAGCATGAAAATCCAGTATGTCCTGGAAGAACAGGAAGTTCTTGAGACCATTAATGTTATTATGGTCCAGCCTGAAGATGGTCCAACTGCTCAGCATAGGCGTGACAAGGACGCCTACTTGGCTTGGAAGAAGAAGAATTCTACTGCTCGTCTCATCTTATTGAGCGCTATGATGGATGATATCACTAGGCAATTTCGAGCTTTCGAAAATGTAAAGGACCTATGGGATGCGCTTAAGGAGAAATTTGGGAAGATCTCCACCTCAAAGCTGCGAGCTTTGACCATAAGGTTCGACACTTACAAGAAGCGTCCTGATCATACAATGAAGAAGCATCTTCGGGAAATGTCCAACATGATCAGTGAGCTGGTAGAACCTGGCCATGTGCTTAGTGACGAGCAGAAGATCCAAGCTGTCATTCGTTCCCTGCCTGCAAATTGGGAACACATGAAGATGACCCTTACCCACGCTGATAATGTCAAGACATTTGATGACGTGGCCCGCCACCTTGAGCTGGAAGAGGATCGTCTACTTGCGATCAAAGTCCATCCTGAGGCGCATATGGCTGCTTCAAACTCAAAAGATGGGAAAAGGAAGACGGTCCTGAAGGGAAAAGGCAATAAAAGCTGGGGAAACAAAAAGAGCAAAACTGAAAATTCTCCACCCGGGAAGAAGACTTCTGAGGGTAAGAAGAAGAGAATGGTTAACGTTTCTAAGGTGAAATGTTTTAACTGTCAGAAGAAGGGTCACTTTGCAAAAGATTGTAAAGAAGAAAAGAAGGTACATCCCTTTAACTCGTGTGAGAGTAAATTGTATGTATCTAGTACTATCCTTCTAACTGAAAGTCAACCTTTGTGGGTGATTGATTCAGGAGCGACAGACCATGTGACGAAGGATCGTGACACCTTTGTCGAATTTCGACGTCTACCTGCTGGAGCAAAATCTATCTATGTAGGCAATAATGCACGAGTAGAAGTCAAGGGCATGGGCACATGTAGATTGAGCCTACGTGGAGGACGTACCCTGCTTCTACACGACGTGCTATATGCTTCAGAGATTCGCCAGAATTTAATTTCAGTTTCATTTTTAATGTCTCTTGGTTTTCGTTGGATATTTGAGAACAATTCTGTTCAGCTATTTTTGGAACATATTTTTTATGGATCTGGTTATCAATCAAATAGTTTCTTAATTATGGATGTTGATCTGTGTGATTTACCTCGAACAAGTTTTTCCATGGTCACTACCACGCCACCATCTCAGGATGATGTGTTGTGGCATTCTAGATTAGGCCATATTGGTCAAGATCGCTTGAATCGTCTAGCTAAGGCAGGACTATTAGGTAACTTGGAAAAGGCCATCTTACCTACTTGCAAACGTTGTCTAGAAGGAAAATCGACTAGAAAACTATTTGGTAAGGGAACTAGAGCCGACTATCCGTTACAATTAATCCATTCAGACATTTGTGGTATAATGAATGTGAGGGCTAGGCATGGAGCCTATTATTTCATCACATTTATAGATGACTATAGCAGGTATGGTCTAATCTATTTGATTTCTCACAAGTCTGAAGCATTAAGTTGCTTCAAGACCTTCATGAATTATGCTGAGAATCAATTAGAACAGAAGATCAAGGCCTTACGAACAGATCGTGGTCGTGAGTATCTTTCCGATGAGTTTAAAACTCTATGTGATGAAAAAGGAATTGAACATCAGTTGTCCATTCCTCGCACACCTCAACAAAATGGGGTAGCAGAAAGAAGGAATAGGACCCTTCTAGACATGGTTAGATCTATGATGGCAGAAGCAAATCTACCAATATCATTTTATGGAGATGCGCTCCTTACTGCCACATATGTTCTAAACCGTGTGCCCTCCAAGTCTGTCACTACCACCCCTTACGAATTGTGGACAGGTCGGAAGCCGGATCTAAGCTACTTACGACCGTGGGAGTATGCATCTTATGTCCATACTACCTCCAGTAATTTTGGTAAATTAGGACCGAGAGGTAAGAAGAGTATCTTCATTAGATACTCTGAAGTATCAAAGGGATATGTGTTCGTGGGCGAACATGAAAATGGACAAGTGACAGAATTTGAATCACGAGATATCACATTTTTGGAAAATGATTTTCCAAAATTGGGAGAGGTAAGTAAAGATCTTACCCTATATGAGACTGATGAGACAGAATCATCTGGATCGCTTCCTCCGAGTGGGAGAATAATGGAGGAGGAAGATCATGATTTACCACCTCCAACTGATCCGGAAGTTCGTGATCCATATGATCATCATCTTAGTGGGAGTACAATTCCAAATTCCAGTGGGAGTACGGAAATTCGTAGAACTAAAAGAATAAGTATTCCACGCAGACGATTTGAGGTCGAAGGTGCGGAAGATGCTCTCTTGACATTTACAGATAATGATACAAGTGAGATTCTTTTAGCTATCCTACGAGATGATAATGAACCTGAGAATGTCTCTGATGCTTTATCATCTCCCGAGAAGAATGAATGGGCTAAAGCAATGGAGGAAGAGATGGCTTCCATAAAGAAAAATCATGTTTGGGAACTGGTTGACCTGCCTGAAGGGTGTAGGGCAATTGAGAATAAATAGATTCTCAAAATTAAGCGAAAAGCAGATGGTAGTATCGAAAGGTACAAAGCCCGCTTAGTTGCCCAAGGATTCACACAGAGGAAAGGGATTGACTATGATGAGACTTTCTCACCTGTTGTAAGATCCACGTCCATCAGAATTATTCTGGCTATGGTGGCAAATATGGACCTTGAGCTACATCAAATGGATGTTAAGACTGCTTTTCTATATGGAGAATTGGATGAAGAAATTTATATGGTTCAACCAAAGGGTTATATCCAAAAAGGCAGCGAACGTAAAGTTTGCAAATTGATGAGATCAATTTATGGCCTAAAACAGTCTTCTAGACAGTGGTACATTCGTTTTCATAACACTATCATGTCGTATGATTTTAAAATGATAGACGAAGACCATTGTGTCTATATTAAATGCTCAGGTAAAAAGTTTGTCATGATTACATTGTATGTAGATGACATACTATTGGCTGGAAATGACTTGGGATATCTTAACGAGCTCAAAGCTTGGTTTTCGTCCAACTTTGAAATGAAAGATATGGGAGAAGCTGATTACGTGCTCGGAATTAAGATTTCGAGGAATCGTTCGAAGAGGCTATTGTCTCTTTCTCAAGAGACATATATCCGTAAAGTAGTAGAACGGTTCAACAGTAATGACAGTAATCCCAGATATGTCCCAATTGTCAAAGGTCATAATCTGAACAAAAAAATGTGTCCAAAAACAGCTCAGTAGAAACAGGATATGATGAATGTCCCTTATGCTAATGCGGTGGGTTGTCTCATGTATGCAATATTGTGTACAAGGCCAGATATCTGCTATGCTGTTGGGATAGTAAGCAGATACCAATCTAATCCAGGAAGAACACATTGGAAAGCAGTCAAGAGAATTATGAAGTACTTGAATACGACTGCAGAATACTCACTGTGTTATCAAGGCCAAGACCTAACGCTAAAAGGGTACACTGATGCCGATTGGGCAGGAGATGTGGACGAGAAGAAATCCACATCCGGATATGTCTTCTTGCTAGGCGGGGGTGCTATTTCATGGAGTAGCAAGAAACAGACATGCGTCTCCCTGTCAACTATGGAAGCTGAATATGTTGCTTCTGCAGCTGCTGTGCAAGAAGCAGTATGGTTAAAGAGGTTCTTAAACCATTTATCCCTAACCAGCGCAGGAGAACCAGTGAGCTTATTTTGCGACAATCAAGCTGCGATAGCTTATGCTAAGAATCCTAGATTTCATAGCAGAGCAAAGCATATTGATATCAAGTATCACTTTGTTAGGAATATGGTTGCGTGTAAGGAAGTGTGCATAACACATATACCTACACAGGATATGATAGCAGATCCAATGACTAAAGGCCTATCTAGAGATGTTTTTGTGAAACATGTAAGGTCCCAGGGTTTGCGAAGATGTTAGTGTATGCTCGCTCGTATTGTAATGAATTTGTTATTCAATAAAAGTAAAGTTGTTTCAGCAATACATATTGTGTGAATGTTATTTTTGTAACATTTACTTAAATGCATGTCGGACAGAAAAGTAGCCCACTCACACGGGTGTTTACCTCAGTGGGAGTCAATGGGTTGATTCTTGATTGAGATGAGGCAGTTTTAGGACATCATTCGAGTGCCTGTTCTAAAATATGAATGCCGTCTTGCTTAACTACAAGAAAGGGACTTGTTAAAGTGCAAGATTATTGATGGTGCATGCAATAGATGCTGCATTAAATAAGTTCTCGAAACTTATTAGGATTATATGGAATCCAATGGTAAGAAATAAGTGGAACTTACCATAATTCTGTCTTGATAGCCTGGAGTAGTCTTTGGGTAGACTAAAACCATTGTTCGTGAACATCAAGGCTGATACTCTAGTATGGTGTTTTAGTGAGAGACATGCGCTCCTTTTGAAGGAAAGAACATCATAACACATGGTTCGTGTCATGTGTGCTTTACGACCTTTTGGATGGGAGATCAATTTATTAAAAAGTGATTTCAATTTCCCTAGTGTGAGACTAACTCCGAAAACTATGGTTTCTGGAACTCTACCCTTAGGATCCTTAACGTATTTTGGAAGTATGATTCAGTGCCGCAAGCTTGGAAAGTCTTTAAAGGGTCATGGTTATGATTCGACCTGGCAAGGCTAACTGGAAAAGCTGGCTGGATCATGATTGAAGAAATATCGTTAAAGGAGAAGGTTCTCTATCAATCACATTCTAGAAGCTTCGTGGTTCACTGGCATGCCTATTGTGTTGAGAGCAATACAATAGTGAACACGAATAGATTGTTTCAGAAATCACATGTGAGAAACAATGATTGTGAGATAAGACCTAGGGTAATGCATACTATATACGATGGAGGTGCTAATCGAGATGCTATCATCCAAGTGGCCACTATGTGCTCTTGGGTTTAGCTAAGTGCACTTGATGTATGCTGGTCGCACGGCCTATCTGCCAAACGCGAAAATGAGAGAATAGATTGATTATGGTCAATCATGTGTGAGTGGGAGATGAAGGATTATCCACCCATGATTATCCCATTAAATTAAATAAAAGATATTGGATATCTTTTAGTTTTAATTTAAATTAGAAAGGGATTTGAATTAGGAGAGTTTGTTATACGTAATAACTCTCCCACCCCCTTTTTTCCTCCCAGAATTCTCTATTTATACGGAATAGGGGTTTTACTGGGAAGACAAGAGACACAAAACACACACCAGAGAAAAAGACACGTAGCTTTTTCTCTAGGAGACTCTCAAGGCTTTTAGGCGGTGAAACCCGATCCCCGCTTCGTGTACGTGAGCAAGAACGACCAGTGACAAGCCTCCCTCGATCCTGTGACATACCTCTAGAAGAACGAACTGCGCTACAAGAGGTAAACCTTTTCGATATGGCTATTTCGATTAATGATGTGTTCGTTAATTATATTGGTTTCGCATTAATTATGTATATGCATGAAAACCTTCAATTTCGGCACCTTAAATTTGGCACTCAATAAAGAGAGACGTACGAGTTTAACATCTTACTCCAAATTCCAAACCGTACATAGGAAGTTATTTAAAAAAGGAAAATTATTCTCAAATCTTTCGGGTTTGCTTAAATATATTCAAAAATTCTCATGTTTGCAAAATATACATCGACGTCCCTCGTATTTAATTTTATTATACTTTCAGGTCCCTAAATGAGTTTTTTTCGGTTTTTGTCATTGAAATGACAAAAATACCCTTAGAACAAAAACAAAAAAATCGCTTACGTCATATCTTCTTCCCCCTCAGAAACCCAAAATCCAACGCTAAAAATGGACAACCGACGTCGGTGTTCCCGTGCGTGGTCGGCTGGCCCATGCTTCGCTACGAGTAGTCCCTCCACGACCACCAGCTCAAGGTTCTTTCCTTTTCCCCAATTTTTTGTTCCTCCTTTGGTTGTAGTTTGTTATTTGCCCGACGAAAATAGATATAGATCTTGAAATTGATGATCGGGATTAGCTTCTGGCATTGAAATCTTCGACCGGTAGGAGCGAGGATGTCGTCGGGGGAGCAGTGGGGGATTGTCGTTTGGTCTGATGTGGACGACATGGAGGAAGTGTGCTCCGTACGGGCGACGTCGATGGCGGCCGTGTGGGTTGCGGGTCCTAACCCAATTATGCGAAGGCGAGTCTTGAGCTCCTCCATGGCGGCGGCGGAGGTAAAAAAGAAGGGAGCAGAAACGGCAGTTGTTGCGGCGGCGAGGCCGAGGAAGTCCCGGTGGGCAGACGACCCCAAGCCCGTGGTCCAGCTTCCCAATTTTATCAAAATTATGTGCACTTTTTTTTTTGCAGATGATGTCAGCGATCGTGGATGGTTACTGAGTTTTGGCTTGAGTTTTGAGGTTGAAGAAGAGATGACATCATCAATTTTTTTTGTCCTGAGGGCATTTTCATGATTTTATTGACAAAAATGAAAAAGGAGCTGCTAATGTGCGCCATGGACCCGAAAGTATAATAAAATCAAACACGAGGGACGTGGGCGTGTATTTTACAAACGGGGGGACTTTTGAGTATATTTAAGCAAATCTGAGAAGAGTAATTTTCCCTTTAAAAAATATATATGCCTGTATTAATTAATGGGGTATGGATTGAGAACGGATTTTCCTATTCTGTTCCGAACAGGAAAGGGGCAAATGGTCATGCGCACTTTCCTAGGCACCTGGGAGAGGAAAAAATATTTAGGGGGAAGTGCTTGACACGCTGTGAACCACTCCCCTCTAACTTTTTTTTAAGTGTTATTTTTTTTAAATCTTAAACTTTAGAAAACATTTAGACAAAATTGGTTCGATATTTGCCTGATATGATAAAATGACATGATCAATTGGCATGACCTATTATTAATATTGGCACGATTATTATTTATTTAATTTTTAATATAATAATTATTTAGACATAAACGACATGTTATTAGGCGTAGCTAGACATGCCATTTGTTATAGTCGGACATGCCATTAAATTAATTATAAATTTTATTAAATATTAATCGGACATGCTATTAGTCATAGTCGGGCATACCATTTTAACATAACTGAATATTTTATTTAATTAATTTATTATAAGTTTTATTAAATATTAACCTCACATGCCATTAACCGGCATGCCATTTAGACATAACAAGGCATGCCATTTTATCGTAACTAGGCCTGCCATTTGGTCATAAGTTGGCATGTCATTTTATCATAAACTGGATATGCTATTTTATCGTAAATGAGTATGTCATTTTATTGTAACCAGTCCTGCCATTTTGTCACAAACGGGCATGCTATTTTATCGTAAACCAGGCATGCCATTTTGACATAATCGGGCATGCCATCCGACATGTCATTTTATCGTAATCGGGCATGCCATTTGGTCACAATCGGAGTATGCCAATTTATCAAAAAATCGGACAGACAATTTTGGCATAACCAAAATCAAAATCCTAATCAATAAAAAAATGCTACTAAAGCACAATTAAACCCAACAAAAAAAAGTTGGCACGAATCCAACTAAACCTCAAATCTAATCAAACAAAATACAATTAATTAAGAAAATAGAAAAGAGGCAGCAAGTTCCGAAAAGCAATGTCCCTTAACGGATGAGCAATTTAACAACCCAACACATCAATTTTGACCAAAACAAATGGTTGACCACCATCGTTTTCTCGTAGAAGAACGACAAAGCTCTTTCGAGGCTGTTTTCTCATAGAAGCTCTTCAAAGGTTGTTCTGATGACCACAACAATTTCAACGAAGCTCTTCCAAGGCTCGCCGGCGTATGACTCAAAGAGAAGGAAGGCTGTTCCGATGACCACAGTAATTTGAACGAAGCTCTTCTAAGGCTCCCCGGTAGGGAGACGGCCGGGGATGCAAGGTGGAGGTTCCCACGAGGGCAGAGTCAACAGAGCGGTTCCCACCGCGGGATGCGAGGTGGAGGTTAGAGCAGCGACGGGACCTGACCCTCTCGATGCCGCGATGGGACCCAAACCTTACCGTCCCGCTGCCTCTCCCACCTCCGACGTCGCTCTTCGTCCTAGCGTCGACTTCTTCCCCAGCGTCGTTGACGGAGAGGGAGGCCGATTGCACCTCGTCGGCGTCATTGCTCCTCACTAGCGTCATTGCTCCTCGCTGACGTCGTTGCTCCTTGCCGACGTCGCTGCGTTGGTGCCAGTTCCCCTCGTCGGTGCGCCGGTCAATTGCTTTGAGAGAGAATGGAAAAAACAGAGACGGGCACGCAGAACGAAGAAAATGAATTAAAATGGGAGGGGATAAATGATGAAAATAACCCTACAAATTTTGACCGTGAGATCTCTGACGGATTAGATCAATAGACCAGATTTTATTCTATCGGGGTCGGATTAGGTTTATTAGATTCCGGACCCAATCCGGTCCCTAATTAATGCGTGAGATAATAAATAAAATGAATTTCAACTCATTATCATGTCAAGTGCTAATTATTATTTTTTAAATTTATATTATTTAAAGTCGAGTACTATCATGTCATATTTATTATTTAGAGGATAATTCTACCAATAATATTTTTAATGTTGGTGAAGTTTGAACCTAATAACTAAATCAATGATTCTTATTATAATCACTTAACCCTCATTAATTATTTTATAAGTGATTCCTAATTTTATTACCAAAGAAAAGAGAGAGTTGCAAAATTACATGGCACCAAGACCTTGCCACTAGTTAATCCGCGCGCAGATGACTAAGTGGGTACACCACCTAGACCTAAACTCCAAGCTAACTCATAGGTCAAGTAGTCGAGAAGGGGCGTCTTATAGCCAATAGACCAAAAGGGCTTCCAAACCACATAAATCTAACCTCAGGCTAGCCCACAATCATGGTAGTCGAGAGGGGTGTCCACAGGCCAATAGGCTAGTTAAATACCAACCTAAACCCCCTAGCTTCAGGCTGACCCACAAATTGGATAGTCGAGAGGAACACACACCCACTAACCTTCATACATGTGTGTATGGGGTCGCAGCCGCAGTCTATGTAACAAATCTCACCGCCCGAAAAATTGAGTGGAAAAAAACAAACAATAAAAAAAAAGAGCGCCTAGTATTATCACTGCGAGAACCTAAAGTGTAAAAGCAGGGAGAGATCTCGACCCACGAAATGTAGAAGAAAATCTGGCATCGCATACAACCAGTGGACGTCGCGGATCTTTGATAGCAAATTAACCGCTGAATTGCCTTTCCGAAAGATGTGAGGTACATAGAACACTAACCATCATTAGTTATCATCAAACTAATTATTGTCTCATGCTGTAAGCAAATCGAATATATTAAGATAGTATGTTTGATTATAATATCAACAAATTTTTTGTTTCACCATATAAAAATATGTGGCCATTTTTTATATTAAAAAAAACTTTCGCATATTGGTGAATGGTGATCATAAAATATGTATTTATATTGTTAGATACACTCACTCACATGCATGATGGTCGTAGCATCAATTAGTTGCTAGTTCAATAGTTTTATTTTAATAATATATATTTATGAGTATAATGTATTATAGTAAATTAGTTAATTAATTACCATTTAAAGGGTGGCAAAAAATTTTAGTTTTAGCACTCGAAATGAAAATATTACCATTCCTACACTTTTTTTAGAAGTTACAAAATAACATGGAAAAAGTTCACTTTTATATGTTGTTTGCGACTTCGAGATGTGATCCTATATTTTAAAAATAATTTTTTGAATTCTGTGGTTGCAACATTTTAGCATATAGAGGCTGGGGAGCTCTCCGGGCCAATGACACCAAAAAGATATCGTTTTGAGGCTCACATGATACACCACGTCAAATTTTTTTAAATCAGGTTGGCAATGTGAGGTAGCCCAAATTAAAATATCTTTTTTAATCCCATATTTTTATAATTTTTTAAATAGCCCTCCTTTTAGAAATATCCAAATCTAAAACTATAACTCGTCCCTCCCCCCCCCCCCCCCCCCCCCCCCCCCCCCCCCCCGAGTTCCAGATGAAAACAAGGCGTGGAGGTCTAGCTTTCTAACACTGCGTGGAGCTCCCAAACCCCAGCTTTACCTAGTTGTGTGGAGGTCGAGCTTTCTAACACTGCGTGGAGCTCCCAAACTCCAGCTTTACCCAGTTGTGTGGAGCTCCCAAGCGTCAACCTCTTCCTCTCCTCATTGTCCAGTTGCTTTCATCCAACTGCTTCTGTCAAGCTGCTGTCATCGAGCTACTTCTGTGGACATGTTAGAATAAGTGCTTCCAGCGACCTCTCCTCAGCCTCTCCCTCGTCTATATGTACATGTTCTGCCAGCAACAGGTTAGAACTAACAAAGTATAGATTCCCAAAACCGTAAGGTTAAGTTTTGTGGTTGTGGTATTGAGTCGCCTTTACAAATGACGAGGATTGCGAGAAATGTTGGACGATACTTTTATTGTTGCGGTCGCTATTATGGCGAATGTGGTGAAAATATGTGTAATTTTTTCATGTGGTTTGATCCACCTACTTGTAAGTTGGTAACAAAATTGTTGCCATCTCTTATAGAGTCAATTCAGAAGAAAAAGAATGTATATCGGCCATTGCTTCCAGAATTGATGATTTAGAAGCTAATCTAAGGATGATGAAGGAAGATTCTAATGCTATAGGGATGAAACTACAAAAAAGTGAAGAGAAGTTTGCTCTAAGCTGAGATGCTAGAAAAAGATAAGATTGTTGGCTTATTCAAACGCAGTTTAAATGCAAGCGATGTACTTTTGTATTTATCATTTTAATTACAATATGGGTTATCCACATCGGATCAGAGTAATTTACGTTGTACGTGATGCAAAAGATGGCAATTAAAATATGAATGGCGTTGCTTCAAACTTAACCAAAGTTTACTTTCCTTATATATTTAATCCACTACGAACATTCGACTATTTGTTAACCACATTCGAAAAAGTTACCACATCAGACTATCATAACTATACAAAATTTGTGGATACAGCCGAAAATGTTGCTTCAAACTTATCCAACTAAGTGACCATCTAAATATGCTTCAATACCAAATGCAAAAGCCTTTCATCATCGAATTTATATCTGCGATACATCAGATTGTTGGACTTCTTTGCTTTTTCTACAAGAGAAGCACACACGGTCAATTCTTAGCATGTACAAGAGAAGCACACATAGTCAAATTAACAAGTATTTACCTTAGCAGTACATGTGATCCGGGTACTGCCTAAAGATTGGCCAGATTTCTTCAATGCATTGTCTCTGTCTCCATGAAGTCTTTCAAGTAATTGCATCTTGCATCCTCATACATTATGCCTTGTTTGCTTGCAATTTCCACACATTACTTGGCCTCTAGCACGAGAAATCTTTTTCTGACTCTGTGGTTCATCAATCGCCTTTCTTCTCTTCTTTTTGGGCCTACTAGTAGACTTTGTTACGTATGGTGGAAACACATTTGGGTTCTCACTCATTGGCCATTCATCTTTGCTCAGCAACAGAATGATGTAGTAGATATAACTGCAAAGTAAGTGGCCTTCCAATAATATTTATCAACAAATACCTCAGGCTCTAGGCAACATTAATGTATGGTCACGATAACATGCTTATATTTAAAGCCGGCAAGTTCCCACATTTGACATATTTTGAAACACCCTTCATCATTTATCTTCGAGGTATGAACTATAAACCCAGAATCATGTCTACAAACAACCACAGCATATATATTATTCTTCTACCACCTATAATCAGCCCCCTCACCTATGCTCTAGCTCTTCAAAGCTTTCCTAAAGATCTGACACGTCTTGAAATATATACCATTTATCAATAAAACCCTTCCATTTTGCAGTAACTCCTCAGAAAACTGAGGTAATTTCTGTCCCTAAAATCATCTTCGTCAGCCCTCACATCATTCAAATCGATGTCACCAAAAATGGATGTATCATCTTCTGCACTATCTTTCCAAGCTTCTGCAAATCTGGCATTCAATAGTAGCCTTCAACCTCTTGCTCAACTCCTCAACATCTGCAACATTATCTCCAAATTCAATTTTGAATACATTGGTAGTTAAGGTAACCTCTTTGTCACTCAATCATCAACATAATCTGAGTGTCATCCAAAATCTCTACTATACTAGTGTCATCATCAACACCACCCCTCCTGAACCAAAGACGAACTTCAGTTATCCCTAACATATTTTTATAAAACCTGTGCATATTCCAATGTCCCAGACAATCAATATCATATCCTACGCTCATCTCAAATGTTCTTCCTCCAACATATTTCCTTCCACCATCGTCCACCCAGTTTCCATTATAATGATAAACAACCCTAATAATATAACTACCAGCTTATATAATCACAACCAGAAAGATATTTCAAAATTAGTTTCGAATCGAGATGTAACTACCAATAAATGCAACAAAATACAAAACAAGAACAAAAACCTAAACAAATACAAAAACAAGAACAAAACACATGCAAGCAAGAGGGGTCACAAGGGCAAGAGGGCTTGCATGACAAAGCCCTAAAATACGTGTGAGATTGGGGCTTGCTCTAATGATATCGTGACTTCCTAAGGCGAGGAATCACAAAGGCAAGAGGGCGAAGGGGCGAGGGAGATGGCACAGAGGGCGGGAGGGCGAGGGATTAAGAGGGAAAGAGGGCGAGCGAGAGGGCTTGGAGACGAGGGCTCAGGAGGAGGCAAGGGAAAGGTATGAAAGAGGCGATGAGACAAAGAGTCTTAAGGAGGCGAGAGAAGGGGAGTAGTCGAGGGGTCGCCAGGGAGAGAGAGAGAGTTAAATAGTGAGGGTTAGGGTTTTGAATTTGGGAAAGTATCAAATATATTATGCACGTTGCTAGTCAAAAGAGTTTCACAATCGAATGGTGAGCAAGTGATATCGAATTCAAGTCTTTGAAAATATAATAGTGTTAAATATTGTTGGAAAAATTTTGTAATCTTTTAAAAGTTTTTTAAATTAATAGTCGGGTAGTAAGGGTTCTAAACTAAAAAAAAAATACAAATCCAGCATTCACCAAGATTCGATACTCGATGAGGTGCCTTATGGCCCTCTAGTTAGGATGTTTGATCATGGTTAGACCGTTTGTTGTATTTGGACTTATTTTCGTATTTATATAGGAACTTGACCCCACCTTTTCAATAAAAAAAATACAAATTCAGCATTCACCAAGATTAAATTGCCCCATTCCATATCCCAAGTGAGATCGTCTCTCTTTTCCAACGAAAAGCCCTAGATCCCTCGCCCCCCTCTCGAGAGCTCCGCCTCCGCCTTCACCAAAGCTCTCGAGAGTTCGCCTCGTCCCACCTGCCCTCGCTGGCTCACCGTCATCGTTGCCTCCAGCTTTGTCGTCATACCCAAGTTTGGTTCTTACCCTCGCTGGTATCCTTTTCTCTCCTTTCCTGGTGGCTCTTCTTTCTTCTTTTTCCACCCTATCATCCCAGCTCGACACCCACTCCGACGTCGCTCCCGAGCTAGGTCCTTAGCAGATCTAGCCTGAGCTCATCATCTACCAATCTTTGCTTCGACTCCCGCTCCGCTCCGCCATGTTTAGTCATCCTAATCAGTAGCCTCGGTTGTTTGCTGTCTTCACTGGCCACTAGCACAGCCGGAGCTTAAGCCGTCCGAGGTTTCCTGCTTACCATCCCGGGTTGTTCGTCGTCTGGGTTCAAGTCCTTCACCGATCCATCTCTCCATCCAACAACTGCAGTTCGTCGTCGTCCAACAGTCTCAATCGTAAGTCTCCCTTGGTTTGCTTGCCGTTCTCTGGTGGTTTTCAGGTTTGGGGGGGGGGGGGGGGGGGGGGCTGGAACCCTTGTCCTTCTCCGGTCCCCCCCCCCCCCGCCTCCCCACGGTCTACTTTATTTGCTTTGGTTTCTGCTTCTTCCTTGTTTCTTAATTGTCTCTGTAGTAGTTTTAGTTTCTATTTTGTTTCGTCTCATGGGTCGTTATTGGTCTGAGGTTGTTGTGTTGCTATGTATCCTTGCTTCTGTGTCTTTGCTTGTTAGATTAGTCATGTTTGCTGCTTGGTTGCCTTCCGTGGCTTTGCTGTATCGGCCTTGGCCGCTCGCTAGACGACAGCCGTTCCTGGTCTTTGCTTTCATATGTGGCAGCCGGCTCTGGTTCGGCCTTTTGTTTGTGTGGTTTATTGCATTGTATCTATTTGTAGTAGAAGATGTTGTCCCTATCTTATTCGATTTTTACCGGATAAGGATATCTCCATCAAGTCATATCTTGTATGATATTACCATGTGGAGACCTCTTGGTTATTTTGTAGCCGAGAGGGATATTTTAACTGATGTTCTCAGCAGTTTCTTGGGTGGTGCTTCCGACCTGAAAGTGGTCTCGACTCGTGTAGTTGAGGCCCTCGCCAATACCACCCGTATCCAAGTATCTTGTGCTGTGAATTTGATATATGTTGCTTTTTACATCTGTCTATGTCGGGTCTTGTTGTTGTCTTTAACATTTTTTCTCCCTCTTGTAACCCGCTATGTAACTCTTTATTATTAATGAACGGCTTCTAGGCCACCTCTTTCGAAAAAAAAGCATTCACAAAGATTGATATTTGGTATCTCAAAACTAAAAGAACAGCACTAAATCAAAGTTTATTAAACTTTGAAGTACCAAAACCAAATTTACCTTCATTTATTTATCCCCAACTCGCTCAACCTTGACGGTGACCGGCGGAAAAGGGGAACGGCCCGATGAAGCGGGTCTCTATATAAATCCGATCCCCTGCTCCCTCTCCTCATACCATCTCTTCTTCTCCCTCCTCTCTCTCTATAAATACGTAGACCCAGGCCATAACCCGTACCCTTCTCTTTGTAAATTAATTTAATTTTGTGTCCACCCACAGAGAGAGAGAGAGAGAGATTCAAATCGGTTATTCTCTCTTCCCCTTCTTTAAATAGGTAAATAAATAAAAACTCCAACTCCTCTTTTGCTTTTATTACTAATTCTCCTTCTACCGTCTTCAATAATAACCTTCAATTATAACTGATTTATTGCTTAATTGTTTTCTGATTGATACCTAGCTCTCTTTCCGCTTACCGTTTTGATGTGTTTTTAACTGCCGCCGGAGGATTAGGGAGAATGGAAAGCGAGGTTGTTGATTTTGGAGATGACGGTTTTTTTTTTTGAGGAGGCTAGTAATGTGGGGGAGAGGATCGATCTGTTGCGATTTGATTAGGTCTGTTTCGTTAGCATGTGTTGGATTTGTCTCCGCGGTGGCGAGGGGAGTGTGGCTAGGGTTTGAGGATTTGTTTGATCTGGTTGCGATTCAGAGGGGATTTGTTATGTCGAAGGATTCAAATCTGTCTCTGTGTCGATGAGAGTTGTTGTTTTTTGCGGATTTAGCCTGTAGGTTGGGATATAATGTCGGTTTTGTTCTGTCGGGCGGGGTTGATTAGGACTTTTTTCTCCGCGTGCTGGTGAAAGTGGGCGTGGTTTGTGTTTTCGGTGTGGTGAGTTAGGGTTGGGTTTGCTCAATGTGGTTGGACTGCTTTGTTTTTTTTCAACTTGTGATTTTGGCTGGTTTCACCGTGGGCTCTTGAGTTAGTGCTCTGTTTTATTGTGAGGCGGGTGTGACAGCTTAATTTTTCGTTGTTAATGAATCCAACAGTGTTGTTGTCCCAATGTATCATGTGCTCACTAACATTAAGACTTGGGAGTAGTTGGTTGGTGCATATTTGTGATAAGCAATAGCCTGAGCCTGGGCAAGGTGTGCATTACTTTTTGCCGTATTAACCACTATTGATTATAGATGCTTGATAACATTGGACCATCGTATTGTCATGGGAAAATTTTCAAATTATTATTTACGACGTGATTGTCAGTCTTCCCAGGGTAGTCATTATTCCACGTACTTTATTAACAAAAAAATTGGATGTCTGAACATGATTTGCAGGTCTACAAGGTTTCTAGGTCCCTTTTGGTTCCCTTGCGGAGAAATTTTTATGTCTGCGAGATTGGCTTTTTTTAGTTTATCTGCTGGGAACAAGAGAGTGGTACATTCAGTTAGATATTCTTGGGTGGCCAGTTTAGCTTGTATGCTTTTAGATCGGCAATGGGTTCTCGCGGAAGGCTAATGATTGATCTTAATGAAATCCCTACGGAAGACGATGAGGAGGCTAATCAACCCTTGCACTTGCAGCCTGAGATGGCTCGAGCAGATCCAACCCTCCACCCTTCTGACTTTTCACCAGCACCATTAGGGTCAGAAAGGGTAAAAAATCATAAATTTTTCTCACGTGCATCAACTGTCTCAGGTTTCCAGCCTTTTGTCCGTCCCAAGTTTGCACAAGGCTGTGTAGGGCTTTCCAAACTGCGTATGGGAGGGGATAGGGACAACAGCATTTTGGCCAGAACAAGTAACGATGGCGTATCAAAGACGTTATCTGGTGTTCCAGGTTGTGCAGATGCTGAATCCAATGAAAGAGAAGAAGGGGAATGGTCTGATGCCGAGGGTTCTGGTCAACTGCATGGAGGAAGTAAGACTCATGAACAGGACAAGGCTTTAAAAGATCAGGAGGTATCTGCATTTAAAGAATGCGGTGCACCTCATGTGGCATCTGCAAATGCCAAGGGTGCCAGTGATAATCCCAAGGTTGCTAATGATAGCCTTCCAGGAAGCAGTGGTTGTCCTTTACCTGGATTGGATCAGGGTCTAAATGATCAGAAAACTAGTAGCATTGTTACTTCAGTTGGAATTGTTGATGGACAGGCATGCACAAATGGTCAGGAAGATGCCAAAGGTATGGAGGCAGGCCATTCACTTAAGTGTTCTAATAATCAAATAAAGAGGAAGATGGACCAACACAAAGAAGCAATGCTAGGAAAGAAGCGTAGTAGACAGATTGTACTGATAGATATTGCTGAAGCCAAGCAAGCTGTGCCAAATAAATCTTCAACCCCAAGAAGACCACCTCCCAGTAATCGTGCAGTGAAAGAAGTTCGTGTTACTCCTTCACCTGGAGAACAACATGGAGAAAAGAACTCTAATGTGTTGAATAAGGATCAGAAACAAGTTGAAGTTTCAAACAACGATTCCAGTGCTTCTATGGAGGCTTGTCAACCCAAATTGGAATCCAATGGAGACAGGGACATGTCGAGGCCTAGGAGATCAATTGGAGACGATGATTCTCCTGCAGAATTGCCTCCCATTTCCAGGCAGGGGTCATATAAACAGCTTTCTGAGTTAAGGCAGCCGAGAAATTCACAATTGTCTAACAGAAAGCCATCACTTAACGGCCAAAACTCCATGGATACAAAGTTAGGAAACAAGAAACTTCCTCCTGCCAAGAAACCGACTATTGGTGGTTCTTCGTGTCAAGACACTTCGGTGGAACGTCTTATACGGGAGGTGACTAATGAGAAGTATTGGGATCGTCCAGGTATGAACTATATGCTTTGTTTATTTTTTGTAGCTTCTTAGTATCAGCAGTAAACAAATGGCAATGGGTCCTAGCTTGTGTCACATATTGTAACCCTTTTTACTGATCTAAAACAATATTTTTAGCCTTTTTTAGCAGCTCTAAGGAAATGGTTGAATGATGTGTTGTGGTAACCTTGATCAATATTACATTAGCCTGTAGGCCACTGTAACTGGATTTTCCTATAACTAATTGTTTTAAGCTGCTGGAGCAATTAGCACCGTCGGCGATTCTTGGTCCCTTTCTCGAGTCGATTAGGTATGTCTAAGCATTCATGTATATCGGCATGTCACCACATTGACATGAATCCAGATATTAGAGAACTACTCATTGAGTCGGAGTTACATGCTTTTCTTTAAGATGGGAAAGCTGATGCTTGTATGGCTCAGGCCTACTTATGACAAAGGAGATTCCCACAGCCACTTGTGGTCGACTGTCAGGGCGGCTTCTTTGATGTGAATATTATGTTAACCACTAGTTCAGCTTTGTGGTTTAGTGCATTATTGCTGTTCAAGTTACAGTCACAGATTTTTCTGAACAAATCTTGTGGCCTGGTTCACATCTCTTTTTGAAAAATTGTTCTTGTAGGGATATGTGGTGTTTTCATTTAGATAATTGATCTGGAACTGTATATTTTCATTTTGATTGTACCTGAGAGGACAGACCTAGTTATCTATAAATCAATTTGCCGTGAAACGCCGTTGCCCACAGAACAAAATCATGCATGATTTTCATGTCGTGTTATGTTTTTGTGTTTTGTAGTAGCTTTCCTCACATTCTCTGTTTTTGTCTGACTGGTTTTTCTATTTACACCAGAGAATCCTGAGCTGCAATGTGTTCCTGGTCAGTTTGAATCTGTCGAAGAGTATGTCAGTGTTTTTGAGCCATTGCTATTTGAAGAATGCCGCGCACAACTTCGTAGCTCGTTGGAAGAGTTAACTGAAACTAATAACTATATTATGGTTCGTGTAAGGAGTGTTGAAAGGCGAGAAAGAGGTATAATATGAAATAAGATGTATTTACTTGGAACTATTTTTGTATATATCCTCAGTTTGTCCACCTGTCTAAGAACTCTATTTTAATTGCAGGTTGGTATGATGTGATTGTCCTCCCTGTAAATGAGTCCAGATGGAATTTCAAGGAAGGCGATGTTGCTGTTCTTTCAGCACCGAGACCTGGAATAGGTAATGGATCCACAGCATATACATTTGATCTGGAGGTGCTTTAATTTTTTTTTTCCATTTTCCACCTATAAACTTCGAATGTGCTGTTCCAGTGAGATTTAAGAGGAACAACTCTAAAGATGAGGAGCCTGAAGTCAGCGGTCGTGTGACTGGCACTGTTAGGAGATACATCCCTGTGGATACTCGGGACCCTCCTGGTGCTATCCTTCACTTTTTTGTTGGTGACTCTTATGACTCTTACAGGTTAGCTTCTATGTACCTTCTGACATTGCTCTGTTTCCCTTTAGACATACTGGATTCTGTTGCCTGCCTACCTGTTTGTCTTATTCTTCAATTGTGAATTTATGTAACCAGCAAGGTTGATGATGATCACATCATAAGGAAACTTCAGACAAGAAGCACCTGGTATCTGACTGTTCTTGGCTCTCTTGCAACTACCCAGCGAGAGTACCTTGCATTGCATGCTTTTAGTCGTCTTTATCCACAGGTGATTTTTTTAATTTAAAACCTTGTGCTTTATTTTATTAACATCTTGCTCAATGAGAAGAGCTGAACGTTTCTTTTTGTTTTGGCAGATGCAAAATGCAATCTTGAAGCCTAGCCCTGACTACTTCCCCAATTACGAACAGCAGACCCCAGCAATGCCTGAATGTTTTACACAAAACTTTGTTGATCATCTGCATAGATCTTTCAATGGACCACAGCTGGGTGCAATTAAATGGGCTGCAATGCATACTGCTGCTGGTACAAGTAGCAGTACAACAAAGAGGCAGGATCCGTGGCCTTTTACACTTGTTCAAGGCCCTCCAGGTACAGGTAAGACGCACACAGTTTGGGGAATGCTAAATGTCATCCACTTGGTTCAGTACCAACATTACTACACATCTTTACTCAAGAAGCTTGCACCTCAAAGTTATAAGCAAGCTAATGAGAGCAGTTCTGACAATATCCCGACGGGTTCAATTGATGAAGTGCTTTATAACATGGACCAGAATCTGTTTCGCACTCTTTCGAAACTGTGCCCAAAGCCTAGGATGTTAGTTTGTGCACCGTCAAATGCTGCAACCGATGAGCTTCTCACGCGGGTACTTGATCGTGGATTTATTGATGGGGAGATGAAAGTTTACAGGCCTGATGTAGCTAGAGTTGGAGTTGATTCACAATCACGTGCTGCACAAGCAGTTTCTGTTGAACGAAGAACTGAACAGCTCTTGGTGAAGAACCGTGAAGAAGTTGCAAAATGGATGCAAGAATTAAGAGGCCAGGAAGCCTTCTTTTCTGCACAGATAGCTGACCTTAAGAACAAACTTAACCTTGTAGCAGCTGATGGTCGCTTCCAAGGGTCTGTTGGTGTTGACCCAGATGTTCTTGTAGCTAGAGACCAGAACCGAGATGCATTGCTACAGAGTCTTGCTGCAGCTGTTGAGAGCAGGGATAAAGTTCTAGTTGAGATTTCTCGCCTCCTTATACTAGAATCCAGGTTTCGTGGTGGCAGCAGCTTCAATATGGAAGAGGCCCGGGCTAATCTGGAAGCTAGTTTTGCCAATGAAGCTGAGATAGTTTTTACTACTGTTTCAAGTAGTGGTAGAAAGATATTTTCTCGGCTTTCACATGGTTTTGATATGGTGGTAATTGATGAGGCAGCCCAAGCAAGTGAAGTAGGTGTTTTGCCTCCATTAGCTCTTGGTGCTGCCCGTTGTGTTCTTGTTGGGGATCCTCAGCAACTTCCTGCAACTGTGATTAGTAAGGCAGCTGGTTCCTTGTTGTACAGTAGGAGCCTTTTTGAAAGGTTTCAACAGGCTGGATGCCCAACAATGCTCCTATCTGTCCAATACAGGATGCACCCACAAATTCGAGAGTTCCCTTCGAGATACTTTTACCAAGGACGTCTCACTGACAGTGAAAGTGTTTTGAATTTGCCTGATGAGTTATACTATAAAGATCCTTTGCTTAGACCTTATGTATTCTATAATATCACTTATGGACGGGAGTCCCACAAGGGTGGATCTGTATCTTACCAAAATGTGCATGAAGCACAATTTTGTCTTCAGTTGTACGAACATCTTCAGAAAACAATAAAATCCCTGGGCATTGGGAGAGTGACTGTGGGTATAATTACACCATACAAGCTTCAATTGAAGTGTCTTCAGCAAGAGTTTTCGGCTGTGTTGAAGTCGGAAGAAGGAAAAGATATATATATAAACACTGTAGATGCTTTCCAGGGTCAGGAGCGCGACGTCATTATCATGTCCTGTGTGCGTGCTTCAAACCATGGTGTTGGCTTTGTTTCTGACATTCGCCGAATGAATGTGGCCATCACGCGAGCTAGAAGGGCCTTATGGGTATGTCATTTTCTGATTTTGGTTTTAGTTATTCATCTTCTTGTGGTTGTTGACCCGTAGGGGACAGCTAACCAAACGACATGTTAAAGACGTGGTTCTCATTTTGCTTTTTTCCTACGCTATTGCAGGTCATGGGCAATGCCAACTCCTTGAATAAATCCGATGACTGGGCTGCTTTGATTGCTGATGCCAAAGAGAGGAACTGCTTCATGGATATGGACTCTCTGCCTAAAGAATTCTCTGTTGCAAGAGGAATCCAGGGTAAAGGTTCCTCCAGCTCAAGAAATACTAGATTAGGTGGTCCTAGACATAGAATGTCTGACATGGACATGGAACCTAGGTCTGGACCAACATCAGAGAACGGAGAGCACGCAGGTGTGTCAGTTATTTCGAGGAGCGGAAGTTACAGACCTTTCAAACCAGATATGGATAGTTCTTTAGATGATTTCGATCAGGTTAGAGATAAATCAAGAGATGTCTGGCAGAATGGTGTGCAAAGGAGACATAATCCATTTGGAACTGTTGGAAAGAGGGACACTTAGTTTGTTGCTGCTGTCTCAAGGTCTGTCACCATTGGAGATGATGCCCATAATTTTACACGAGGTCTTGTTTATGGTGATTCATGAACCTGACAAGGCCCACTGACCATCACCATTTTGGTGAAAGGAGCCTTCTGGTCCCCTCTGGCAAATGATGAGCTGACCCAGGGATCTCTTTTTGTTTTGGTTTGCGTGGCGAACCAAGTCGTGTCTGCCGAATGCAGCCTGTCCTCGTGCCTAGGAAGCAGGTGGCCAAAGCTACGCATCCATGCTTGGCACATTATCCAAGCAGAGCAGAAACGATTTCAGGAGGCGGCTTGAATTGGACAGTGGAAGTTGGTTGGTTGCTGGAGATAAACATCCATCTATGGATCACAAATTTGGAGGTAAAATTACTGCATCTTGTTTTTTTTATCCGAGTTCAGTATACGATATGCGCCAGGAATCAGCAGTTTGTTCTGAAGTTGGGCCCTTGGTGCAGGGATGCTTGATGCCGTGCCTAGACAGTCTTCCTAGGACGTCTTGCCCAGTTGTATGCTATTCGGGTTAGGGACAGGCTCGATCAATCAGCTGTATATTGTGCCGGCAAAGGACTCCAAGCTTTATAGTTTGTTTGCCAGCTCTTTTGACTGTGGAATTGTACATCTCACAAGAAGCTCGGTGCTCTCTTTGGAATGGATGATGCACTTTGATGACTTGGAAGCATATCCATAAAGGCCAATGATTAACAACACACAATTATTTTCCTCCACTTGCCCCCTATGTACAGAGATAACAGAGGGACCTCTTGTTGCATCTTGTAGCAGATCGCGATGATTGGGCATTGTGTCGGCTTTGCACCAGCTGGTTCTCTTGTACATAACCTCCTACAGTGAAAGGGACCAAAATGTTCCTTCCTCACTCGGGTTACTAGGAAGTGTTGTATTCGTTGGAATTTTGACAGGTCTTCTGGACAACTGCGAAAAGTTAAGAGTATTTGTCGCTGCGCACGAGTTCAGTCGGAGGAGTTTTGCTTGTTCTTGGATTATTTCCATTTCTATTCAGCTTGGTGTGGAGGTCGCGTCACTCCCTTTCAAGCACTTTCTTCGTCTTCCCCTTACCTTTGGTATGATTCTTGCAAGTTCGATATTGTTAATACGGTATGTGTGTTCTAATAAAATGCTCTCCTACTAGTTCTTGCTTAGTATTTTAGTTCTTCCCTTCCCTTCTTTTGTTTGTCTCTGTTTTATGTAAAGACTACGTAGATGCATTTAGAATCAAACTCGAGCCAATATGTTTGTTTCTTACTAAAAGAGGCAAGAAGTTGTGGTGGTGGTCCTTTTCAAGATATTCTTTGGTGGTCCTTTTGAAGATATTCTTTCATTCGGAGATGATTATTTTCTTTCTGAGATGACAAAAGTTGAAGACTTTCGTGGAGGTAGAAAGCAACGCTTTAGACATTAGGTAGAAAGTCTCCTCAAAAAAGTAAGATGAGCCATTAGATGGAGAGAGTCGGTATTTGTTGGATGGACAACAAATCTGGAGTTCCAAATCAATTTGGAGCTAGCTATAGGGTTGCAAATTGGGGATTTTGGAATTCTTGGATTGGGATTTCAAATTGAAATTTTTAAGTTTGTCCTCTCAAACTAGGAGAAATATGACGTGGCTAAGACCATGGAGAAAAATTAATCTGGTCCAAAATTAGTCAAAAAAATGTCATTTTAGTAAATCTTTGTCATTAAAAAAGATGAAGCTTAATTATATAGTACTTCGTTAAAAATGTGTAAAAACTTATCCTTAAAAACCTACCTGTCCTTGTACAGAGTCCAAATCACCCTGCCAGAACACAATAACCAGAGTTTACTCCAAATCTCTCGAACCTACGCGTATTTTAGCAAAGAAGGGAATAAATTCAATTGCTAAGATTTAATGTAGTGTGCTAGGAGCTTCCTGCTTTAGTTTATTAGTCCATAAATTTTGAAAATTTGAACATATTAATTCTTAGATCCAATTTATAACTCAAATGATACATGATATTATTAAAATATACTCACTCACTTTAAAACTCTCAAATCAACCTAAAACATACTAACTAAAAAAATACACACTTCATCAAATAACAAAAAAAAACTTGTGCTCACCCACCCCACCCCACCCACCTCATCCAACCCAATCAATTAATCCTAAACTTAAACGATAAATCTCCCTCTCTATCCCACTGGTTGGGTTTATTCTACGTGTTCCATTTTCTTATTAGTTCTATGAATTTACTATCCTATCGCTCATTATGTTATCTCTTTGCATGAAAAATCTCTTTTTTATAAGTTCATGGGGCTCTTTTTCTCATCTTTTGCTTGATGGGCAAGGCAAAATCTCTTTTTATTCGTTGAGTTCTTTTAGGATCTGATCTTTGTTTCTGTGACATCCAAATCATGTGATAATCCATGACCTCGGATTGGCTTTTGTTGGATGAACTTCGTGCTAGTTATACGAATTTGATGTAATGAAGATCTCTTTGGTTCTCGCTAGAGGAAAGTTTTGATCTTCTGTACAGTTTATGTTTCTTTCTCATGGTGTTCGTATGAAAAAGAAATCATGTTTCTTAAAGGGTAGCCGATTTTAGTTGTTTATTGTACGCGTGTACAATCGAGTAATTAGGATGAAGGAAGAAGTTTTCTTTTTCTCTAAAAATTTAGTGTTAATCCATTAAGTTGGATGAGGTGAATTACGGGTAGACTACTTCGGGGAAAAGTGCTAGGGAACACTAAAAATGTATAATTAATAGTAAGTTTAATTACTTACTATTTTGAATAAATAAAAATGTTACTTGTTCAGATTTTTTTTAAATACAGCGGGTGGATTTTTTTTACCGTGTGGTGGTATATGTTTTTATTGTAATTTTGGAGTTCTAAAATGATAGAGGAGTATTTTGGTAATCCCATCTATATTTAAGATTGAAATTGATCTCGGAAACTAATGTATTTGATTTCTCAAAATTTAAGAACTAATTAACTAAAAATTAGACCTCTCAGTATATTATGTGAAACTAATTTTACCCAATAAGAATTGCAGCTTTAGGAAAAGAAAAAAAAACGTTTGTATTTGTCTTAATCAAGAGTCCTTAACATACATGTAACTTGTCATTAGAAAAAACATTACAGGCAACTTGCCCGGAAAAGAAGACAACAGCGACATGATACAAGAAGCCCCAACTTGACCAACTCAACGAATTACAACACAGGAAACGGAGAGGTCCCAAAAGAAGACAAGTTCTGTAACATTTAGAACTAGCTTCTCTAAGCTGTAAAACAAGTCGTGGCTTCTTCCATTTCTAGTATAGAGCTTACTGGTGGTTTTGAGCATTAGTTCACCATCTCGTCGAGCTTCTGTCTGTACTGGGCTAACCTCTGCACCAAAATCCAAACAGCTGAAGTGTTAGAATCCCATTCTTGAAGAATAATAATATACTTTCAGGCAAGACCATCGTGGTGGAAGGAAAACACCGAAAGGGTCTGCGACGGGTGCACAATCCGAGCTTGGACGTACATTATAGTGAACGCTAACGAGGCAAATTGGTCATGTCACAAGCGCGGGGAAAGAGCAACTATGCTGGATATAAGAGAGTAAGAATGTTGGCAAGGTCGCTTACCCTTGTATATGCATAAACGCCAGCCTCAGATGGTCCAATGGGACTTCCTCTCCTGATGAACTTCCCCTCTTTGAAAATGTAAAGCATGGGGATTCCAGTTGATAACTCTAAGCTGACAACCTCCTCGGATGTTAATTTGTCAAGATACATGATGATGGATCTCAATGAATTCCCGTGGGCTGCAATCATTACATTCTTCCCAGATAGAAGCTGAGGCTCAATCTGCAAAAGAAAAATGTTTGCATTGAAGATCGTAATGATGTTACATAATATGTAAAACATCCGTTTTTGCCAGTGGTGCGCATCAGAGAGGGCCATAGAGGATACATACTTGCTCTGTGAAATAAGCAACAGCTCTTTCAGCGCACATCTCCAAGCTTTCACCATTGGGTGGCGGTATGTCATAACTACGACGCCACTCGTGAACTTTTTCTTTCCCATATCTGTCTGCAGTTTCCTGCTTGTTAAGACCTTGCAGTTCTCCATACCTGGAACAGGACCAGCAAAATCTCATGTAAAGTTGGTATTGGAAGAGCCAGACCGTACGATAGAAAAGTGGAAGCAGCATTCTTACATTCTCTCATTCAGTTGCCAAGCAGTTATGACTGGAATAGTTTGTTTGATTGTGTCTTCGCTGAATACTTGACTCCATGATCTTGCCTGTTCACTCTCATTGTGCATAACGATCGGCACCTGCAACCATTTGTTTTGTTAGATCACATGTCAGATTCAGGATATAGATTGGTCAGGAACATGTTTCCGGATTTCGGATGGGGCCTTGTGAGGCTTAAAAAGTCTTCGAAAAGGAAAGAATAAGCTAGGTTTATGTACCATATTCTGAAGCATGGTAAGAAATTTGAAGCCAATACCTTCTTGCGTCGGTGCTGAGTCATAGCAAGCATGGCGGTCATCTGGGCACGAATCAAAGCTGATGTAAAAATCATGTCGATGGGTATGTTGCTGATTCTCTTACCAGCTTCAATTGCCTCCTCTACACCCTTCTTTGTCAACGGCACATCAACACAACCCGTGAAGAGGTTCTTCTCATTCCACAATGACTCGCCATGTCTAATCAATATCAAAGCTGCCTCCCCTGGTATAGATTGTTAAACAGTCATCAGCCAATTGAGTGAACCTCAAACATATTCTCCTCCTCCACAAAATGTATCGAAATCGAAGGCCAACAAACATGCATCTTACTTGATTTCTTCTGTGATTCGTTGGTTGCATAATTCGAAGGGGTTGAAACTGGATTAACGACAGAAGTTTGAGAAGCCGATGCTTTTATGACACAAAGATTCCTCTTGCTAGAGCTACTGCACCCTATTCTTGCTTGTCTGGCTTCCTTAAAACTTATAGCGAACGATTTCACCGAAACAGCGGTAACATCTTGATGGCATCCAGAGTTCTGGATATGCAACTGCGAATAAATGATGCTTCCCACAGTTTGTTGAAACACAGCACCAGCCATTCTGGAAAAGAGACACCAATTAGTTCATCAGGAAACAAGCAGAGATCATTCTATTGGGTTCCTTCCATCGACAAACCACATCGACCTCGGTGACTAACAGCACGAAAAGAGAAACAAACAAGCACGAACATACATTCTAGTCAGAGATCACAAGCAACTAAAACAAAAACATTTTTCCTTCCCTCACCCTTTCTCGAATCAATCATCAACAACATCAGCAAACGGGTCGACTTCCTCGCTCGCAGCTATTCTCTATCATATAACAGGTCTAAACTCCCAAGTCCTTCCTAATAGTGCTTTCCATATAATCAATGAAAAGAGAAACAGCCAAAGAGCATTTAACCTAACGGAACAAGGCGTGTACAAATTCAAGGAGGTCAGCGTTCAAACCAGACAGAATCCAAAAAAACCCAACATGAATTTTTACAAAAAGAAATGCGATGCACCAACACCAGAGATACCAATAGACACGAAACTGCAAGGTAAACCCTCCCAAGACTCAAACTTTATAAGAAAACTCACCGGAATCACAAGAAACGGCGGCGACCCAGAAAGAATCCGAGGAAAAGGGAAGGGAGGGTATTCGTAATAAAGGTTGTTGGGGGAGTATTTCGAGAGAAGTCGGCGGAGAAGAAGAAGATGGAATACTACAAAATGTAGATGGCGCTTCCCAAAGGAAACAAACAAACACCTTTCAATATTATTAATAAAGCAGCTGTCTTTTGAGGTAGGTGCCCGTTTCAAGTCAGTTACTTTCCTTTTTTTTTCCCAAATGAATTTCGTAATTCTTATTCTCGTTGAATCCGAACCTCCTAAATGGAGACGAGAGAAATTGGGAAGGAAAAGAGGAGTTGCATTTGTTTTTTGGGAGTTGAAATTGGAAAGTCAGAAGTGATGTTTGGTATGGAAGAATTTTACTCACTTCGACGATGGCTATTTTTTTGAAAGGGTAAATTTTTATTCCATGACAATGCAAGAGCTTCAATCTTGAACTTTTTTAAAATCAATACTGTTTTATGTCGTTGTTAGACTACACGTATTTTGACAAAAATAAATTAAATTTGAGGTTGGGTTATGGATAAGACAAAATTTAGGATATAATAATGTCTTATTTTTGTATTTACATATAATAGCTTGTCATACGTTTAAAAAAACTTGAGATGGTTAATTAAAGAGTAGAGGTATTTATATATAAGAACTTGTCAATATTTAGAAATCGCTGGTGTTTTTTAGGGTCGATAAATTATTTGTGGATTACTCTCGATTCTATTTTAATTTTATATTTGTAAAAATTAAATTAAATAATTTATTAATTAAATTCAACTCTCTTAATTCACTAATAATTCTCATGGTAAAATCTGATGTTTGGTACTAAGAGGATCAGGGAGGCGACAAGTTTTGGTGTGTTTGTTTTGTCCAGTGGGAACGTCTTGGGAGTTCATCTCATTTCCATACAGAAAGTGGCTTTTTGTTGTCTCGTTGCATTGACGTGCCAAACACGTGCCAGCCAAATTTTTAGCATCTTCAGACTTTTTTTTTCACAATTCAGCGGCTAAGATCGATCGTTCACGATTTTTTACCTAGATTGTCTCTCTCTGTTTGTTAGATTGACATAAATGACCCCAAATTAATTTAAAATGGTACGGGTGAAATTTTGGCTGAAATTTAATCGTTGAAAATCATAGACAAAAAAAACTTATAATTGCATTTCTCTCTCAAGAAATAAGAGGGTAAAAGGTGATGTCGACGACGAAATTCTTTCCATCGGAGAACTTTTAATTAGATACGACGATGAGATTTCAACTAAGGAATTTTCAATTTTCCCCGGCTTTTGAAGTCCGAGAGCATTTTTTTTATTTGGTAAGTAGAACGCCGGTAAATGTCTAAATTGTACAAAAGAGACCGGTTCCGCCTTAGAGTCAGAAGTTCAATATCTCAACAACCACCCTAAGAGAAAGAGACTAGTTGCGGCCGCGCTGCAAATGAAGCACTTAAACAATTAAACGACATTCACACTTTAATTGACCATTGAAAATTAGACCATCATCAAATTAAAGTTGTTCAGAAAGTTTCTGTCGTGACCTACAAAAAATTTAGTACATGCTTTAAAATTTTCGGCGCTAACGAGTCAAACAGTCGAATATTATTATTCACAAGAAATTATTGTCGGATTTTATTTAAAATTATTAGATGCGATTAGGTGGCACGTTGTTTTCATTCTAACAACCCTTCAAGTAGCCATAGAGACCAAACCCTCGTATTTTTCATAGCTCAGGTCAAGCAACAAATAAGCCGGGGAAGAGAAAAACTATATAAATACTCCTAAGGTAGCCACAACAACTACAAATACTAACCCTTCAAAGTCTCCAAGTGACACATGCAAAGCAAGGCAATAAAATCGAAACAATATATCATATGTCCCCCTATTTTTGTCCACCTAACTCCGTAGACTCTTCTTAAATGGGCATTGTGATGTTACACGTGCATATGTCATGCAAAAATAACAATATGATATGTGTTTTTTAACATCTCTGATTTACAATGAGCACTATAAACAATATTTAAAATATTTTTGAGTGACATTTTTTTATTCTAAAAAGTTGAACCTAACACATTAAAATTTTGATTTTTTGCCGCTTACACCAATTATTATAATTACTCATTTTATTTTTAGAAAACAGAGAAATGGACATATTACATGTACATTAATTGCAATTTCCCCAATGCACCTACTCGTTATTAGTGCTCAGACCTCCGGCGGAATTGTGGCATGTCACCCACGTTTGCGTTTGGATTCCACGGGAATATTCCGGTAAAGGAATATGCTAAACATTATACCGTTCTTCCTAAATTTACCCACTAAAGGAAATTAAAATTATGGCCGAGTTAATTGAAATTTCTTCCGTGTTGTTATATACTTTTTTTAGAAACAACGAACCATTCATATTCATCGGCGTTACGTCGCGAAATCGTCACACAAAAGAACTCGTAATTCTGAAAGTGAATGTCATACTAAATAGGATGAACCAAGTCTCTTCCTAGACCGAGTCACAATCCAATTGTCTACTTCATTCGCCCTCTGTATATATCCGAGTGAACATCATGGAGCTTGAATAATAGCCCTTACAATCCAAATAACTAAATTCTCAACCCGCCAATCTATGGAGTTAGATACCCATTGATATATCCGTGTTGTTATATACGATAGTTTATGAGATGCATTAGTTTCTGTCTAAAAGCTGACAAAAAAGTAGTGAATTGATTGTAAAATGAAAATTAACTAATTATAAAGAAAAACGGGTATACATGCTCTAGTAATTTTATGATAATCTCAATATGTACACTCATTTACAGAATTCATATTTTTGTTAAGCCTATAAAAAAATTCCGAAACAAACTTCGGTAGATAATTTTAGCCGTTCCAATAGTGAAATCAAATTACAATGACAATTTTATTAAAGAGACGAGAATCAGAGCTTCATTGTTTGTGTTTATATATTTCAGTTAGAACAAAAATTTAAAAATTGAACTCCAAAATTCTGTCCCTTCGCTCGGCTTTATAGAATGGCTGTAATTTTTTAGTGTTGGCTCAAGTGGAACCTTTGACTTTGACTCTGAATGCCAGGGACATCGCTACAAAAGAGGACCGGAGGGAGCTTCATGGGCCCATTTATCTAATTTGGGCTTGTTCTGTAAGGTTATCTTTGAATTGGAACTGGGCTTAACTGGCGGACTGATCTTTTAGATTTTTTTTAAAACGTATTATTATTTTATGAAAAAATGGGGGAAAAAGAGGTAAAACACTCGAGAGAAAAACTCATACATACACATGCCCATCCACAAGTCGGGTAAAGGGCAACCTAACACCTAATCTCACAGGCGAGTAGTTAAGAGAAATGCATACAAATCCTAGCACTGTCCATGCTAGCCCACATCACGGGTAATCATGGACAGACGCACACACTCACTAACCCACATACAAACGCATAGGGGACGCAGCCGCATCCCCGTAAAAAACTATGTCGTCGTTAGCAAGGAAAAAGAACGCTTAGCGTGATCATTGTGTGAACCTAAAAAATAAGAGAGGGGATAGATCATGTCCCACAAAACGTAACAAAAAGTCAGGAGTTGGAGACCACCAAGCGTGTCAGTATGTAGCTTAGAAAGTAAGTCAGCTGTTGTATTGCCCTCCCGAAAAATCTGGGAGACTCTGAAGTTAATGGATTCTACAGCCTTTATCACGAGCATCTAGCAGTTACATAGTTTCCATGGGACAGAGCCAGAATGATTCTGAAATAAAGAGAGAACATAGGACGAGTCTATCTCTAGCCAGAGTCTATGCCAACCTCTGTCGCGAGCGATTTCCACTGCCTTCATAGCTGCGGCAAATTCGGCTTTAAACGCAAAGTCGATCAACGATAACATATCCCAGCAAGTTGTCCAACCAGAATCTGGAAAAGGAGTTGGCCCCAATTAACTTGATCGTGGACTGGCGTAAATTTGAGTAACATGTTTTGAAACTCTTCTGGATAGATGATTGAACGAGTCATCTCAAGTCAGCAAAAATCCTATTGAGTGATGAGGTAAGTCTAAGATGGTGGAAGGTATGGGGCCACTGGAGTTCTCGGTGAAGAGTTCCCGGTGGAAACTAAGAATATGGGCTACAATCCAATCACGATCCTTAGAAAACTCTCCGCCGATGTATAGACTCGGGATGCCTCGGCTTCCTTTTTGAGTTAGGACACTTCTATGAAAGAAGGAGGTCTTCCGATCACCGTCGCGCAACCAGCTGGCCCGTCACTTTTGACGTAGGAAGGAGCACTTTTGATCAAGAGTGGTGATGTACTTTTTGAGTGCTGTCGCCTCCTCCTGTATAAGCGCGTCAAGGGGACCGAGCTCACTGATCTTGTCCTGGACACGCTCGAGCTGAGCGTATCCAGACAGATGTTGACATCATAAAAGAATTCAATGTTCCAAAGCCAGAGTGCCCTTTTAAGGCGCTTGAGTTTGAACACAACAAGCCAAATTGGGTCTAGGATTGGTGGAGGTTGTGACCAGGAGGCATAGACCACCGAGTTAAACCCCAGATGTTCCGTCCACATCGGTTTGAACCTAAAGGGCTTAGGGCCTGGAGGAGGAGCGCCTGAGCTACGTGCAACAAAGAGAGGACGATGATCCGATCCGTCTCGCATTAGGGCGCGCGGCACAAAACCGAAGTCTAGCAGTCTAGAAATTGTTCCGAGACAAGCATCCGATCTATCCGGCATTCAATGTAGCCATCTTAATAGCGAAGGTTGGACCAAGTAAACTTGCAACCCAATGTGGGGAGTGCCATCATCTATAAAAGTTTGGAATTCCTCTCAAGCCAATGGATTTGCAGGCCAAACCCACTTTTAAACAGCAAATAAATCTCAATCATCAGTCTTCTTACCAACTAAAAAAATAAACCAACAATCTTCAAGGAACATTTAATGGAACGGTGGGAACAATACTACTATGACATAATAGGTATAGTGCAGCCAGACATGGGGGTGGGGGCTCAGCCTAGCTGGTTAACTCTAGTCGTCGGACTCTTGATACTGCTTGAGGACCTCGGCGCAGCCAGACATGGCCTCATCCCTCTCGAAAGCAATGGCATTGGCGTGGCGGATGTTGGATGCGATTCCGTTGAAGACAGTCAATGGAATACGGGCAGCCTCGCGGCCTTGGGATGGTTTAGTGCAGCCGAACATGTTGCTGTTGACCGCATACACTTCGCAAACCTGATCACCGTGGTCCTCATAGATAGGGATCTCGTAAAAACCGGTCGAATCAGTTCGTGCACGCCTGGTGTATCGCTTAATCATTGTCTTCCTTTCCTTGCACACCGCTTCGACCTCGGCACCTGCAACATTGCGGACGATACACATTCAAAACCTAGACCAGACAACCAGCTTATAATTAATTAATTAATTACTCTAGATGCATTGTCCAATTCCGCTAATTTACAATCATCACCATCCCAATGTCAAGAAAACCCGCAACAGGAACAGGATCCATGGGATCTAATACCCTTATGGATCCGGATCCGGATCCAGACCACTTCGACTTGGATAACGTAGATCCCCCCACTCCTCCAAGAAAACAACTAGATTTGAACTAGATCTAGTCTTACCCCGCTTGACTAGCCATAAAAATCTAATCTTTTCCTCCCTCTCTGTCAAAATCTAAGCAGATCCACTCACTTTTTTTAATAGAAAAAAAATGGAATAAAAAAAAAGAGAGGACACGTAGCGGATAATACCGGGGATGTAGGAGGTCTTGGAGGTCTCGAAGCCGGCGAGGCAGGTGTCGCAGTAGACACGGCCTCTGATGACCAGCGGGGTCTTCATCGGCTTACCCTCGCTCACCACCAACAAGCACAGAGCCACCACAGCCGCCACAACTACTACCCTCGCGCTCTCCATTCTCTCTCTCTCTCTCTCTCTTTCCTCTCTTTCCTTGTTGTTGGGTTTCTTCGCTTCTTCTTCTTCTTGGACTTGACAATAGAGAAGGAGGATAATTATATTACCTTAAGTAGTAGATTTTTAGAATCGACTGAGAGAAGATAAAGTTTCAAGGAGGTAAGAGAGAGAGTGAGTGTGTAAAGTTGGTTCAAGGCAGATAGATGAGCACGGGTAATTAATGCGGCGATTGCGCGTTTTCCCCTTGGGTTCCGTTCTCCTGCGGCCGTGTTTACACTTACAAAAAATTTACATCCTCGTCTCACAAATATGACTATATTAAATGGTGACCATTTTGTTAAGTAAGAGAGTATATGGTAATTTTAACGAAATCAATAATTTTGTTTTTATAGACATATAAGATTTGTGTATCAAATGTTCAACATTTGGAAAGTGGCCAGGGGTTATTGTTGTGAAAATATATGGGAATTTTTGTTATGAAAAATGCAATAGATAATTTTCGATAACTATGGAGAAAAATGATAATTTTGATATTATACTTATAATTATATGCTACTTATCAGCTTGCAAATTACTTAATCTACTAATTTGTTAATTGAAAATTTATTGCGTTTTCAAAATTTAAACCTCGGCTATTTTAAACCAAATTTTTACTAATATTTTATATCATTAGAATAAGGGTATAACCGTGCAACATCTATTATACTTTTATAAAATTCCCTCGTCCTTTTTACCTCAGCATTAGTAGAAGATTGTGTATTTCGTAAAGGAATTGGTCAGAAATTTTATGTTTTATTATGGCTATCAGTTCAAATTTTCCACCTCCACCCGAATTTGGTCTTCATATGGAGCGTATTAAATAGACGAAAGCAAGCCGATAAAACATTTTGCAAAAAACTGATAAAACATATATATATTAAATTGCTCGTGCGGCGCGAGGCGATTGGAATGCGAGAGGTGTTGTTAGGTTAGAATAGGATTGGGTGTAGGAGATCGGACAACCGTCGGTGAATGAGCTGGAAAAGAAGTCGGTGGTCACATGGGACGCACTGACAAGCAAATTATTCATCGGTCTCTGTAAACCACATGAAAACAATCGTCAAACCTTTATTTTTTTTAACCCATTGACCATTGTTCTGGAGAATTACTTGTGGGCTGGACTTGACTAGCTGTACTCATCCAGCCCATTGGAGAATCGAGACTAACAAATACGTAGATCAAACTCATGAGAAAATTGTTATTTGTCAAGATATATTTACCATATTTACAAGATCAAATTAGTATTGAATTCGGATTAGTTGGCTCAAAACTATAACAAAATGTAACAACTTAGAGAGATTAGTTGAGTTAGTATAAGCAATGTTTTAAAAATCACAGTTCGACCGGTCGGACTGCTACCAGGATCAAATTTAGGTAGATTTTTTCCTAAAACCTAGCAAGTAGTTCGACCAGCCAAAATTTGGTCGGACCACCCAGTTAGGTGCTTCCGAGTGACCCGTTTCGCCCGAGTCAGAAAAAATTTATTTTTATTTTTTCTATTTTATCAGATTTAATTTAGAAACAAAACCTCAACTTCCATGCTCGAAGCGTGTACGTCACTTTTGGATCACAACAAACTTATCTTTTTTACAATTCTCGATAATATGTCAACTAAGTCAAATAAATTGGACTAATATGTCGAACAAGAAACTTGTATAATCATCTTCTTGTACTTTTAGACTTGTTTAATTTATATTTGAAGACTTTGTTTGGACAAATCGTATAGCAAAGTTGCTAAACTTTTTGAACTTATTTGGTATTCTGTAATTTTTTATGCTAAATTAAATTCATTAAATCTTATTTATTAATATTAATATAAAATAAAAGTTTTGGTCTGATCGGTGGTCCGATCAGTCTGGGTAAACTTGAAATTTTAAGAATTCTGGGTCGCCTTCCGGATCGGTTTAAAAACATTGAGTACAAGTAGTTTTTTTTCCTACTTTTTCTGATTGAAATTATATCGGTAAAGTTTTTTAAAAAGATAATTGATAGGTGGAGTCTAATTCATTTTATAAAGAAACTTTTATGTATCCGGTAAGCGATAAGATCAACAACAAGCCGTTTTGAATATTCAAAGATTATTAATTTTTTTATAAGTAAAGATTATTACATCTTGTAAGTTTTGTTACTTCTGATTTTTATATTTCTCTCTTTTATTCGATTCTCGAGTGGACGAAACTCTTGATCCAATTCGAATCATCACTTCTCTTCTTGTTTGAATTATTACGCTACGGTTTAGGGGTGATTCAATTCAGGTTGAACCGAATACTCGTTCATTAGGTGTAACATTTTGGTGGTGCAACTTTCGGGTGGGCCTATTGGACTCTCAAGAACGCCAACACCCACTGGAGCCTTGATTGGATGATCCAGAACGCTCTAGACTTCGGCCCATATACAAACATGCCTCCGTCAATAAAACTAAAGATCGGAGCATGACGAGGCCCTAAAATGTCAATGGACATGATCCGGGTAGGATCCATAGAACCTAGATCTTTACACTCTTTTTAAATTGTGGACCCAGATTTTTATCCTTATTTTCTTTAAAAATAAAGATTCTAGCAGGATCTGGGTCCGAAAAAATCGGGCAAGATAAAGGCGACCCGCGGGTCCGTGTCTATAAAAAATATTTGATTTAAAAAATTTTAAATTGACATTTGATAGTTTTCAAATAGCAATTTGATATTTTCATTTATTAAACAAATCAATACAAAGAACCAAATAAGCAAATCTTAAAAAAAATTAAAGTTGGGTAGGTTAAAATTGAGAATTTTGATTATGTTTATTAATTAATATACATATATGTTATTTTAATATTAATTTAAAAAAATCGGGCAGGATCAGGGCAGGATCCTATAGATCCATATTCCTTATCCTTTTAAAATATCAGAATCCGGACAGGATAAGGGTCTAGACCCGGTCAAAATCAACGGGTCTAATTGTCATCCCTACCTAAAATACCTGGTAGGATCTAGGCAATTTGGTGGGCTGTATTATATAAATTTTATTTAATTTTATCAAAAAATTAAATGTTAATTGATTGTCATAATACTAAATAGTTGATTCGTTCTTTAAAACAATCAATATACATAAACCAAATAAACAAATCAAGAGAAATTCCAAGTTAGATTGGGTTGTTATTGAGAATTTGATGTAAAAAGTTTAGTAATATATATAATTTTAATATAATTTCTAAAAATTTGGATAAAATTCAAACATGCTTTTATAGATCTATATTTATGTTTTTAGACCGAGGTAATCTGAATATAAATGCAGTTGAAATCAAGGAATCTCAAACCCTTCAAAAAAAATCTAAATAAATCTCAAGATAGAGTCTAATTGGCATCTCTAATAATTTTCTCATTAGTCAATTCGTAGAGTGAGGTGCCCACACTAATCAGCAAGAAAATATTCAAAAAGTGTACCAGTTGTGCGGCCAATTACAATTGAAACAATACTTTCGTAGTAGTAATAAACCAATAAACAGCCGCCGGATTCAGGGTCCGCTAGCCTTTTTTTTTCCCGAGAAATTGGTTGACTTAAATTTATTACGCCATGCTTATCAGGAACAGTACAGTGAAAGGTTAATAGTATATTCCAATTAATGAATCGTGACATGTCAGTTGTTTGGTGAGCCAAAATTGATTGATGGGACGTTTAGTGATTGAATCTAATATTTATTTATTTCAAATAAAATCAATAAAACTAGGGTAAAATCAAGAGATGTGAAAATCGAAATTGCAATGTGTATGATATTGTATGGAGGAGTGCTTTAAAAAATATGGGTAATTTTTCAAAAGGGGGTTTATTTCCTCGACAATTCTATGAATGGGGTTGTTTGTTTTCCTTGTCTGGGGTCGAGTCGGAAATCGCTCAGCGGGAAGCGTTTTCTCTTCGCACGAAATCGTTGCTCGGGCAGCGTTTTCGAATGAAATCGCTCCAGCTGGAGCGTTTTCAGTTAAGCCGAACACAACGGAGATATTCTCGGCTCGGCTGGCCGAAAACCGCTCCAGCGAGAGCGTTTTCTTTTTTTACCAAAAATCGCTCTGCCGGGAACATTTTTTGTTTTTTACCAAAACATTTTTTTGCCAAAAATCCCTCCGACAGGAGAGTTTTATTTTTTTACCAAAAACCGCTCCGCCGGGAGCGTTTTCTTTTTTTACCAATTTAATTGTTCCATTTAAACCAGAACCCGGTCTTAACCATTATACAACTTGTTTATTAAAAATAAAGAGGAAGTAATGTTTATTAAAAATAATAATATTCTGGAATTCCCTTTGATAAGGTTGCAATGAAAAAGTAACTCCAAATAAAAAATTATATCCTGAAGTTAATATGAACAACTAATTTCGTAATATAATACACCCGACTAAATACAAAAAAAATAAAGACTTATTTCATAAATACATATTTCGTAAGTACATATTTAATTAATAAATAATATATTTCATAAATATGTATTTCATAAATATATATTTATTTAATAAATAATATATTACATATTTTATAGAACCCTTATTTATGTAATATATTACATATTTCATTGAAATCTTATATATGTAACATATTATTTATGACAAAGTTATAAGTCAATAGGTTCTTGTAGCTTGGTTGGTTAGAATGCTTATTAAAATTGTGGAGGTCGTGGGTTCGATTCTGAACAAGAGACATTGTGTATTTTTATTTGGATTTTCTCCCCCTTGCTCACTGCATCTAATTTTTTTTTCGGTGACAACACAAAAACACTGTGCAAAAATTGCCCTCCTCAGCCGAGCCGAGCCGAGCCGAACCAACCCGTAGATTCAACTTTTGACTGAAAACGCTCCAATTGGAGCGTTTTGAATAGAAAATGCTTGGGGAGGAGCGGTTTCGTGCAAACTAAAATGCTGCAAGCATAGCGTTTCGTACTCAACCCCATACAAGGAAAACATTCCCCGAGAACCCCATTCAGGGAATTGTCGGGGAAATACGCCTTTTGGAAAATTACTCAAAAAATAGTCTTATTAGTCAAACTGCGACTCAAGAACAAAGTGATTCGGGCCCAAATCATGGATGGAGGAGGAGTAATTTTCCAAAAGGGGTTTATTTCCCAGACAATTCCATGAATGGGGTTCTCGGATAATATTTTTCTTATCTGGGGTTGAGCACGAAACCGCTCTGCGGGGAGCGTTTCAGCTTTGCACAAAAACCGCTGCTCCACGAGCGTTTTCTATTCAAAACGCTCCAATTTAAGCGTTTTCAGACAAAAGTTGAATCCACGACTCGGCTTGGCTGCGGGAGGCAATTTTTGCCAAAAACCACTGTGCTCCGAGCATTTTTGTTTTGTCACAAAAAAAAAATAGCTACGGTGAGCAAGAGGGAGAAAATCCAAATAAAAACACACAATGACTCTTGTTCGGAATCGAACCCAAAACCTCCACATTTTTAGATAAGCGCTCTAACCAACCGAACTACAAGAGCTTACTGACTTATTACTTTGTAATAAATAATATATTTCATAGCTAAGGGTTCTATGAAATATGTAACATATTATTTTTTAAATAAATACGTATTTGTATAAAATAATAATTTTTAAGTAAATACGTATTTGTATAAAATAATATTTTAAGTAAAAATGTAAAAATAATATATTTCATAAATACATATTTATTTAATAAATAATTTATTATATAAATACAAATATATGTAATATAAATAAATAATAATATATTACATAAATATAGATAATATATTACAAATATGTATTTATTTAAAAAAATAATGTATTTATGAAATATATTTTTTTAAGCTAGAAATCGCTCCTTTTTCTTTTTCGACCAGAAACCGCTGCATGGGGAGCGTTTTCTTTTCCGACCAAAAAACCATCTTTTTCGACCAGCTCCCCATGGAGCGGTTTCTGGTCGAAAAAGAGCAGTTTCTGGTCGGAAAAAAAAACTCCCCATGGAGCGGCTTCTAGCTAAAATTTTTTTCATAAATATATTATTTTTAGTTAAATACGTATCCTCATGGAGCTGTTTCTCGTCGAAAAAGAAAACGCTCCCCATGGAATATATTATTTATTACAAAGTTATAAATCAGTAAGCTCTCGTAGTTAGGTTGGTTAGAGTTCTTATCTAAAAATGTGGAGGTCTTTGGGTTCGATTCCGAGTAAGAGTCATTGTGTATTTTTATTTGGATTTTCACCCCCTTGCTCACCGTAGCTAATTTTTTTTTTGTGACAACACAAAAACGCTGGGAGCACAGCAGTTTTTGGCAAAAATTGCCCCCCGTAGCCGAGCCTAGCCTAGCCGTGGATTCAACTTTTGTCTGAAAATGCTCCATTTGGAGCATTTTCAGACAAAAGTTGAATCCACGGCTAGGCTCGGCTACGGGGGGCAATTTTTGCCAAAAAAATTGGAGCATTTTCAATAGAAAACGCTCGCGGAGCAGCGGTTTTGTGCAAAGCTGAAATGCTCCCCGCAGAGCGGTTTCGTGCTCAACCCCAGATAAGAAAAACATTCCCCGAGAACCCCATTCAGGGAATTGTCGGAGAAATAAACCCCCTTTTGGAAAATTACTCGATGGAGGATAACTGGGACAGTGGCCGACGCGATTAGACCACTGGTTGATCCGGCTGGCCTGGACAGTCCTATCCATTCTAACTGGCCAAAATTATTCTTTATTATTTTTCTATAAACTTCAAAATATTTAGAATTCTTAATATTAAAAACAAAATTAAAATTAAAATTATTTTTTAAAATTTGTCAAACTTCGTATTTATTGGTATAATTTTTTAAGGGGAATATATTGGTATATAGCTGTATCGAAAATGGCAGAAAGGGGTAATTTTGTGGAATCCACTGATAAATAGAAATGACACCACTAGCTAGGCACCTTTTTAGCTCTCATCATCCGTCCTGTCTCCTTTGTACCCCATTCCCAATTCAGTGGCTGATGACACTAACAACGACCAACACTACTTCTCACCCCAAAAAAAAGAAAACAACCAACACTACTTTTTTTTAAAAAGAGAAAAGTTCACATTTGGTACCTGTGATTTTACGGTTTTTACGACATGATGTTGTGGTCTGGAAATGCCAATATTGGTCCTAAGGTTTACCCATTTTTTGCGATCCAAAATTAGTTCCGAATCTAGAAACGACGCCATTTTAACCTTGATGTAGCATAACACCTCAGCAATTTCTTTAGCCCTTTGGTAATGAAGGGTCTTTAGAAAAATTTCAAAAAAGTAATATTAACTTTTCAACAACGTCATTTAAATACCAAAAGATTAACACCATCTCCTTCAACCCCAACCTAACCAAACCTAACCCAATCCATCTCCATCAACTCCCAACCCAACCCAATCTATCTCCTTCAACCCACAAACCAACCCACAACACCATCTCCATTTTTAGTTATGTGGGAGTTCATGGCTACCCCTCCTAGACTAATGCTTTACCGGGTTCCCATACAAAAAATACAACTACCTTGGATGGGGACCATCGATCCCGGTCCCACTTGCCTGGTTCCTCATAGAGTGCACCACCCTATAATGCTGGTGGTACACGCATGCCAGGTATCTTCTATTGGAGTTTCGTTGCTGGGCTCGCAGTGTTCCGGCTAGGCCGACGGGCTTCAAGAGAGACGACAGCGGCGATGGATCCATGATTCTGAGGGGGGCTGAGTGGATTGCACTGGCAGAGGTCTGGGAGATGATTACAAGTGCCTGGTAGAATAGAGGACTGCTTGAGGCAATTGCCTTAAGTCCGATGCCAGCCAGTACCGAGTCCATGTTTATAGGGGGCGGTCACTGTCTTCTATTGTATAAGCTATTTTTGGATCTGTAACTCTAGTCAGTTGTTGTTGTTTAATGTAGATGTGGACCAAATTTGGATAATTTTTTGTTTTGGTTAGCTAGAGTGGATCTTGGTTTCGCTAATTGGAAAAAGTTATATCTTGGAAATGCCATTTTAGTTGAAATGTTGAACTACTAGTATTTATGATGTTTCTGTGTTGCAGGAAACTTAGTGTTTGATCAAAGTTGTAGAAAAAATAGAGCTTTTTGTGATTAATTGGCTATGTTGCTCTTGGAAGGGAGTAGAGAGAGGCGGAGGAGGGAGGAGAGAGAGGGAGAGGGTGGAGAGAGAGAGGGGAGGAAGAAGAAGAAGAAAGGGGGATGTTTTTAAAAATTATAAAAACCTATAGGATTGAAAATGATATTTAATTTCGTGATACCTCATATTGTCAACCGGTTAAAAAAACTCGACATGGTGTACCACCTTATATTGCCAACTATGTTCAGAGCCAATTTTGGCATGGGAGGGGTCCCGAGCCTCTGACGCAAAAAAACTTGGAAATCACAGGATTGAAAATCGCATTTCTAAATTACAGGATCACATCATAAAAATTGTAAAATTACAGGTATCAAATGTGAACTTTTCCTAAAAAATTACCAACACTGCAAATTTTTTTGATAGGTACCAACACTGCGATTAAAGCTGGATCTACCCGAGCGTGGCTTATATATTTGTTATCCTTAAGGATCACAATATGTAGTATTAAGATAGCATTCTTTATATTCTAAAAAAAATAGCATTCTTTATAATTATGACCTAGATCTTTATCATTTTTTTTAAGGTGAATCGAGATGTTTATCATTTCTTTTTTAAAAATAATAATCTAGGTAGGATTAGAGTTCTTAAATACACGACAGGATCAAGGCAACCGCAGTCAGTATTATTCAAACAAAATTTATTTTTAAAAAATTTAATAATATTTTATTGTTATCAACAACAATGAGGCACTTGAAAAAATGTGAAAAATTTATTATTTATTAAAATAAATTAATATAAAAAATAAACAAACAAATAAAAAAATTCAAGTTTGACAAGTTTAGGTTTGAGAATTGGGTACTAGGTTTAGTAATTAACATATTCATATATATTATTTTAATAATATTTTAAATGTTTTGGTCATCTGGATCATATAGATCAATATCTATGCCCTTATCATTTTTAAAAAATAAGGATTTGAGCAAGATCCATATCGAGATACGCTTAAAATCAACAAGTCTTACATCCTTCTGATTAGAATTTTATATACCCTCAAAATAATGGTCAAATTATCATCCCTAATTATCCCAATTTTTACAAATATTAGTATTAACAATTAATAGGTTGAAGATTTGTTTGACATCAAAATTAACAATAGTTTACATTTCTGCCAAAATATTTTTTTCTGCCCATCACAAATGAGTACAAATCACCACAAATTGTATGTCGTTCGGAGAAACAATAATAGGCTAGCAATCACATAGAACAAAATCGAAACGAAGAAGACAAGCGATTTGGTAACCCAGTTCGACAAGAATGTCTACGTCTGGGGGCATGCCAAGCCAGGGTTTTTCCACTAGGTTTCTTGTGCGTCACTACACTTTTTGTCACACACTACAATAGGTATTACATGGGTTTATATAGAGGAGCAACCTTAATTGGAGTGGAGATCACGAAACGAACAAAAAATAAAATTAAGGCTCTCAGCCGGACCAAGCAGTCGCTAGCCCCCTAGCGCTGGGTCCTCAGATTCCTAACTTTCTGTCCCCCCCCCCTTTCGCAATGTTCGCTAGGGGCCTAGCGTCCTCTAGGTCTTTCACAAAACTTCTCCTTTCGCTCGCCATTCACTTGGTCTTCACTCGATCATCTCAATGCTTTCTCCGAGTACCCAACAATCTCCCACCTGGAGATTGACCTCATCACTTGTCACCCTTCACAAGATGACCCTCTTCACTTCATTGGCATGCCAGACCTCTTCTCAGTTCACCAGGCCAGTTGAAGCCATGTTTAGCTTCAGCTTCTCCAATGCAACTACCTTGATCAACATATTTGCAGGATTCACACTTTCTTTAATCTACTCAAGTTGCAAGATCTTCCTCTCGAAGAGATGCCGTATGTAGTGATATCTCAACTCAGTGTGCTTAGTCCTTGAGTGAAAAGCTGAATTCTTTGCTTGGCTATCACTGTCGAGTACAATGTCCTTCTGCTCCTGCCCCAACTCACCCAAGAAGTTCTACAACTATACCATCTCTTTGCTCACTCCGTTACTGCCATATACTCACTTTCTGCAGTTGACAAATCTACTATCTTTTGCAAGTTTGAATCCCAGGAGATCACTGTCCCTCCCAGCGTGAACACATACCCTGTAATGCTCCTTCTTCCATCAAGGTCACTAGACCCCAAGTCTTCATCAACATATCCTGTCAGCTTCACTTCACTACCCTAGAAGTACAGGACCTTCTCAGTAGTACCTCTCAAGTACCCTAGAATCCACTTCACTGCCAACCAATGATGCTTGCTTGGATTGCCCTTGTACCTGCTCACCACTCCCACCGCATGTGCGATGTCTGGCCTTGTAAGACCATAACATACATCAAGCTCCCCACTGTTGATGTGTAATGAGTCTTCTTCATCTGAGTTTTCTCTGCCTCACTCTAGGGTGAATCCTATTTAGACGGCTTAAAATATCCACCCAAGGGTGTATTCATGGGTTTGGCATTTTGCATACAAAACCTCTCCAATACCTTCTTGATATAGTTAGCCTGCGAGAAAAATAGCTTCCCTGCTACTTTGTCTCGCTCAATCCTCATCCCTAGGATCTGCTTAGCCTTACCCAAATCCTTCATGGAAAACCTTTCAGACAATTGCTTCTTCACCTTGCTCACTTCACTAGCACTCGAGCCTTCTATCAACATATCATCAACATAAAGTAGGAGGATGATATAGCTATTGTCAAACCCTTGAAATAACAGCAACGGTCTGCCTCACAGCGCACAAACTCTATCTCATGCATAAACCCATCAAATTTCTTGTACCACTACCTCAGGGCTTGCTTCAACCCATACAATCTCTTTCTCAACCTGCACACAAGCTCAGTGTTACCTTTCAACAAATACCCTTCTGGCTGTTCCATGTAAATCTCTTCCACTAGATCACCATGGAGAAAAGTTATCTTCACATTCATCTGCTCTAACATCAGATTTTCTACAGCAACAATTCTCAATATCATTCGAATAGTGGTCAGCTTCATAACAGGAGTAAAAATATTGGTAAAATCAATATCGTATTCCTGCTGAAATTATTTCACAACCAGTCTTGCCTTCTAATGATGTGTGCTATCTGCCTCTTTCTTAACTTTATAAACCTACTTGTTTTGCAATGCCTTCTTGCCTTTTGGGAGTTGGACCAGTTTCCAAGTCTCATTACTCCTTAATTACTCCATTTCGTCATCCATTGCAAACTTTCACTTGCGCACCAACTCACTCCGCTGTGCTTCTGCAAAATTCTCCGGTTCTCCTCCATCTATTAAAATGAGATGGTAGTTAGTATGCGAATATATATCAAGCGACCCACGCGGCCTGGTGGATCTCCGCTGCGGAACCACTAGCGGTGGAGAACTTGGTTCCGCCTCCTCTCTGGCCCTCTAGTCGTTATGTACTTTCTTGCTCCCACTCGAGTTAGAGATGTCTAACTCGACCACCTCACTACTAAAACCCCACCCCCCTCCAAATCAGATGCACTTTCTATGTCCTTGTATAACACCTTCTCATTAAATACGACATCTAGACTTTGAATGGTTTTGCGACTTCCCTCATCCTAAAATCTGAAGCCAAAATCATCTCTTTCATACCCATGAACGTACACTTCGTGGACTTGGCATCCAGCTTATTCCTCTCAGCAGCATTAACATGAACATACCCAACACAGCCAAATACACGAAGATAGAAAAGATCGGCCTCTTTGCCACTGTAAAACTCCTCTGGTATCCCATTCTCCAAAGGAGCTGATGGTCCTCTATTTATCAAGAATGTAGCAATGTTGACTGCATCTTCGGTAGGCCACATTCAACCCCATGGCCCTAGCCCTCTTATTGAGCATCATGTTCATCCTCTCAGCGATGCCATTCAGCTGGGGGTTCCAGCTACTGTCTTCTCCATGCGAATCTCATTCGCTGCACAGTACTCCTTGAACTTTTAGATCTCGTACTCTCCGCTATTATCCGATCTCAAGCACTTCACCTTGAGACCTATCTCGTTCTCAACTAGTACTTTCCACTTTCTGAAGGCGTTGATGGCACCCGAATTATGTTTCAAAAAGTAAACCCATACCTGCCTTATGGAATCATCAATGAAGGTCAAGTAATACGACGCACTATCCAATGATGCCACTGGTGTCGGACCCCACAAATCACTGTGGACCAACTCAAACTTCTGCTCCTTCAGAGACCTGCCACCTCTCGAAAAGCTTACTCTCTAATACTTCCCAAGAACACAATACTCAGAAAGACCTATATCAACTGTCTTTAAGACTGGTAGCTTCCCTTTTGAACTCAGCACCTTCATCCCCTTCTCATTCATGTGGCCAAGTCGACTATGCCACAAGTCTGCATCGTCCGCTGCACCTGCAAGACCAATGCTATCATGGATATTCTTCGTCATATACAACGTACCTTCCTTCAAACCTCGAGCCAACATGCTCCATAACTCAGTGCCCAACATGCTTCATAACCTAGTAGTTCACCCATTTAAAAAGTGCACATAATTTGAATAAAATTGCACTCAACAATATCATTCAGACCGTGCAGAAAAAAAAACTATTTTGCACTCATTTATGTCCATTTACATAATTAGTAGTCAACTAGAACAATAGATTTCCACAAGAAAAAAAGCTAGGTATACAGATCCGTGGAAAGTGAGCCAACTTGTTTTGAAGGTAGATGAGCCAACTGGTCCATAGGATTGCAATTCATTTGACAAAAGTCACTGTGATTAACATAGGGATCACATGAAAAACCGAAATTATGCATTCTAAGTGTTGCGTCTACTTGGGATGGACATGGTACATGGACAATATCATTGAAGGTTACGACTAAGTAGTTTTTTATCCCAAGCATTCGGACACATACTAGATTAATTGAAGTTCGAATTGGGTAGACATTAGAAAGGTGACAAAATTTTGTTAACAAATATTTAACAATGTTGCGTTTTCAATAACTTCCAAAAATTCGTACTCGAAAATTCTTGTTTAAACTAGAAGAATTTCTTGCGAAATTCACAACTATTAGTTGGTACTTGTGTACAAATAGATGCCCAATGAATTAATTTCACAGATTCATAAAGAAATTTATAATAAAATAGCCATTATTTAAGATGAGTTCGAATAAATCCCCTCTGGCCCACTTGCGGTAATGCGTAGTTCATAAGCAAAGAGATAGCTTAAGAAATTAATAACGAAATTATTGAAGACGGGGAAGCAATTTGCGATAAATATGTAGACGTCTCAACTTCAAATGAGCTGTTCACATGGTTGGTTCCAAAAATCTAGGATGGACCACTTTTACAATGGGGTCGGTAACCATTAATCAAACCCTTGTCCCTAATTGGAAATTAAATTTCTTATATATATATATATATATACACACACTAGAATTTCTGAAACCGGTAAATTTTGAATATTTATATACAGTTCTACAACACAAGGATTTTTTATGCTTATAAATAAGATTAAAAATTTTAAAATAATATGTATCTCAATTTTTTGCACTTATTAACAAATAAACAATATTCTCGACTATCGATGTAATAATCATAACCGTATTCTTGCATGTGAAGCAGACTAGTAGGAAAAATAAAACCATGTGAAGATTTCCGGATGATGCAAACAATTTGTACGTAAAATTATTTTACAGTATCATTTTCTACTCTTCCAGAATATGAATCATGGTCTTAAACTCCAAATCCAAGTCCATATCTCACATGATATTTACTGCTTACATCCTTTAATTATATATGTGTTACTAATAAAAGTTGGCAGCATAAATGATGAGAGGCGATTTTGATATAAATAAGTCAGTACATTACTATTGTTTAATCCGCTCAAAACATTAACTAGGTCGACTACTCATCAAACCCGGAATGGATCCCAAAAATAGTCTCCAACTATCGGTAACACCCAAGGAAGTCACCTGAGGAAGACAAAAATGAGTACTTGGGCTTATACAATCAGAAAGATCGGCAGGCATTTCTGTTGCCCCCATGTGCACAGTGCTCTATTTATGGAATTAAAATCTTGATAATCTTGTGATCACGACTGTTAAGTACCCGGCTATGCACGGTAAAGGGCCGGCACTCGCACGTGCGCCTGAATAATTATTAGATTCGTTTTTTATCAGACAAGAATAGCAATATCCCACAAGTTTTTAAGTTAATTTCTTATCATCTTTCATGGTGGGTATATATATATATATATATATATATATATTATTGTTGTTGAGTTTGGAGAAAAATAAGTAAAAGAGAAATTATTTTCCTGTTTTGTTTCGGACTCCTAATTCGACCTAAATATATTACTTGATGTACAAGAGTTTGTCTCTATATAAATGCATGTTACCTAAGAGTTTTGTATGGCTTTGTGACTTGGATCCATCAAAAAAAATTCTCTTTTCTCTCCGTGGACGTAGGCATTAGGCCAAACCACGTTATATCTTGTGTCCGTGTTCTTTGCGCGTTTGTTCTATAGTTGCTAAATTCCTAACAAACGGTATCAAGAGCTAAGGTTGGTGAATGTCGGATCACGACGCGAAGTTTGCTCTTGTGAAGTTCGATGGTTCATCAAATTTCGGGTTATGGCAAAGGCGTGTCAAGGATCTCCTCGTACAATAAGGGATAGTCGTCGCACTCTTGGAGAAGAAGTCCGGGAAGATAGAGGTGCAAGAGTGGAAGGAGATGGAGGCCAAGGCAGTGGCGACAATTCGCTTGTGCTTGGCGGACGATGTGATGTATCACGTCATGGATGAGGAGACACCAGCTGAGATATGGAAAAAATTGGAGGCCAGGTATATGTCTAAGTCTTTGTCGAACAAGCTTTATCTTAAGCAAAGACGGGTTCAAGATGGAGGAGGGCTCGGATTTCAGCCAACACATTAATATTTTTAGTCAACTTATGAGCGACTTGAGAAAGGTTGATGTAAAGTTCGAGGAAGAAGACAAGGCATTGTTGCTCGTGAATTCCTTACCGGGCTCCTACAAAAATTTGGTTACAACTCTAACTTGGGAGAAGATGTCTCTGGTGTTTTGAAGATATCACAAGTGCTCTGCTAGGGTTTCATCAAAGGAGAAAAACTGGCGATCAACAAGTGGAAGGACTGGTTGTGAGGGGTAGCCATAGTGGTCGTAGTGATGATGGAAAAGGATCCAGGTCGATGTCAAGGAGGTTCAAAGGAAATTGCTTCAAGTGCGAATAAATAGGGCACGTGAAGAAGGATTGTCCGAGAAGAACTCGGGATCGCAAGGGAAAAGGATCGGGTTTTGTGAATGTGGCCTCATATCTGGACGGGTCGGATGGTGATCTTCTTTATGTTTTGTCAAGTCCAAAGCATTCTGATTCCTGAATTTTGGATAGTGCTTGTTCCTTTCACATGACGAACAAAAAGGGTGGTTCGACACCTATAAGTTCGTTGATTCAGGTATGGTGACTATGGGTGATGGTTCTACTTGTAGAAATGCTAGCATATGAGATATCTGAATCAAGATGTGGAATAGTGTTGAGAGGAAGTTATGTGGAGTTAGGTATGTTCCGAAGTTGGAGAAAAATTTGATCTCATTAGGTACCTTGGATTATAGTGGGTACTGCTATAAGGTTGTAGGCAGACTAATTGAGGTGGAGAAGGATGCTATGGTGGTGAAGAAGGGTGAAAGGGATGCTAGGAATACCTATATGTTATTGTGGAACACAGTTGTAGGTGGAGTCACCTCGTTGGATTCCAATGGAGGGGAGAAAAGCTCTTCTGTGATGGAGCGAAGACTTGACATGAATGGTTTGAGTGGAGCTGAGATTCACGGAGACAAAGTTAGCAAGTTTCCGCTATGGTTGTCTAAAGGCACATGCATGTCAAAGGTGTTGGGTAGGTTTTCCACGGGGAATGCAAAGCTGTTGGTAACACCACGGGCGAATCGGGTATCTCACTCGAGGTCGAACGATAGAATTTGGGGCATGTCGAGGGTTCTACTTGGTAGAACAAAAGGTTGCCCATTGTATGCTATGGCAAGTAGTATTGGTTTGATGTAAAAAGGTCCATCGAAAAAGCAGTTGGAGGTTGCGGAGCATGGGGTAGACCGAAAAATAAAGGACGCGCCTATAGGTTGCAAGGTTATTTCGGTAGGTGGACTTGCTATTTGGGATTAAATAGAGGTTGGAGGGAAGACGCCAAGCAAGCTCAAAAGTTCGAGCTTGGGGGCTGGCTCCAAGTGATTGAACAAAGGTGGTGAGAAAGTTGAGATGGTCATATTGATGGCAGTATCCGAGGTGGAATCGATAGAGTCGGATTAGTCATGCAAGTTCTCATCTCATCATGGGGCAGTGTTTCGTCAAGGTAGAGTTTTGTGGAAGTTCGGATGGAGCTTCATGGTTTGTCCACGGTGGTGAGAAAGTTGAGATGGTCTTATTGATGGCATTATCCGAGGTGGAATCGCTGGAGTCAGATTGGTCTTGCAAGATCTCATCTCTTCATGGGGCGGTGTTTCGTCAAGGTAGAGTTTTGTAGAAGTTCGAATGGAGCTTCATGATTTGTCCACGGGATGATTTCTCGCCAAGGTAGAGATTGTTGAGTTTGGCTAGGAATAAATAAAAGAGAAATTATTTTCCTGTTTTGTTTCGGACTCCTAATTCGACCTAAATAGATTACTTGATGTACAAGAGTTTGTCTCTATATAAAGGAATGTTACCCAAGAGTTTTGTATGGCTTTGTGACTCGGATCCATCAATAAAAGTTCTCATTTCTCTCCGTGGACGTAGGCATTAGGCCGAACCACATTATATCTTGTGTCTGTGTTCTTTGCGCATTTTGTTCTCGAAGTTGCTGAATTCCTAATATATATATATATATAGTTTTGATATTGATTTTTTAGGCAAGGATTTCATTTTTATGGTACAGTAATTTTAAATTTAAGTGTGATGATCGATTTACTTGGATTAATAAATATTCTCTGTTCTTATTGTTGCGAAAAAAGGGTAACAAGAATGCTAAGAGAACCTGAGATAAATTCGGAGTGGTCGTCCCAAGGTTGGCCTAACTGAGGGAGAAAAAAGAGTTAAGCTAAGCTAAACTACGGGCTAAGGAAAAAAAAAGATAAGTAATTATTGATGTTGATGTGTTGGTGATCATCTTCTCCTTCGCCCAAACCCTCTTTATGTAGACATCTTCGACCTAGTACCGGTGTCAAGATTTGGAAAACTCACTTTAGGTAAGTTGTCAACCTCACCTAGGTGCCGAGACTAGCACTCTTGCCCTCTTAAACCTCACTCATTAACGCTCCACCCTTGGGCCAACTACACATTACCCTACACGGCTAAGTCCATTCTTACGGCTAAGTCCATCGAATAATGAATAATTTAGCGGTTAGGCTTTTTCACGCTCCTCTTCATGGCTAAGTCCTTCAGGTCACGCTACAATAGATTGGGAAGGACTCTAGGTCGTTGCTAGTGCTACTCGTCCCTAGGTTCCAACCGAGGTCTGTTACCTAATGCATTACGCCCTCTAACTGCTACATGCTCTACACCCAAAAGCCCGTTCGAGACCTAGGTCTGTTGGGACATCCAATGGCACCCAACCCACACACAACTACTCACACATCTACAAACTCAAACTCAACACCAATATAAACATAGGCATTGTCACAAGCATCAAACTAAAGAGAAAGAGTTTAGAAAGCTCAATGAGGTCTTCAAGAACTCCTAGCTCCTCCTCCTTCAATGCTCCTTTGCTTCCTTCGTTAGAGAGAGAGAGAGAGAGAGAGAGAGAGAGAGAGAGAGAGAGAGAGAGAGAGAGAGAGAGAGAAGTGTTAGCTATTTTAAATGGCCAAAACTACACAAATGATTTGGCAAAATAAAATGGGACCTAAATGGTCTATTTATAGGCTCCCAATAAAATCCTAAAGAGCTAGGATGAGTACAAGAATAAAATGGTCATTTTTGGCCTTGTTCCGGGTGCAAAATACCTCGTGCTCACCGTCCGACGAATTTTGCGTCGTCCAATGGCCGCTTTGGTTTGTGGGCCGACAAAGATGCATTATTTTGGCTGTCTTTCACTCCAAATCAAACTTTGGTTATTAGAGGATAAAATGTATATCTTTGTATTAGCTTTGCAATAGTACCTCATATGACTTAATCCACCACCGGAGTAAGAAGTTATAGATTTTTAAGTGCGGCATTCTCCATCTGCCAGACGAACCCGCCGACCGGCGAGAAAATCTGCCGCTCTGTGGCAATTTAAGGACTTTGGCAGCCTGAATCTGCCGCTCGATGAGATTTCCCACCACCTGGTGGCTTTCAGATCCTCGTTTTGGCATCTCTACCTCGAGCTTTCGTCCGTGTCTGCTCCGGTTGGTCATGAATTGCTCCAAGTACCTCCAAAAGACCATAAACACAACAAGTTAAATCATTCAAGGCAACGAACCTAAAAATAGCGTAAAAGATATTAGACTCGACACATAAAGACTCGAAAGTAGGTCTAAATGACCAAAAAATGACGTGGTGAAATGCGCCTTTTTCAAGTGCATCGTCTTGCCCAAATATTGGAAGATCCTGCTCAGTTTAGAAAAATTCCCGGGTTGTGACTGATCATTAAAGAACCCAACTCCAAGATAGGAAGATCTCGTCCCGGCCTAGTATAGGAAAATTTCAGCTGCATCCAAGCCAACCATGTGTACCAGCCAGAGTACTTGTCCTAACTGGACTCCAATGGGCCGACAACACCCGAACTAACGAGCCACGAACACCCGAGGTATATTAATAAAAACCCAAGTCTAATAAATAAACTAGACAGACGGGTTGATATGAGCAAACTGCCAAATGGGCGGACAACCAGAGTAGGCGCATCGAGAGTGGACGATCGATGCGAGCGAGCAGATGAGAGTAGACAATCGATGCAAGCGAGCGGATGACCGATGCGAGCGAGCGGACGACCAGAGCTGGCAGATCCATGCAAGCGAGCGGATGACCCGAGCTAGCAGATCCATAAAAATGAGCGGATGACTCGAAGTGGCAGATCCATACAAGCGAGCGGACGACAGAGCAAGTGATTGACACGAACAAGCAGAGCGTCCTCTTGGAGAACGTTTGTCCTCTTGGAGGCCAACCATCCTCTTGGAGACTGATGATCCTCTTGGACACCGGCCGTCCTCTTGGTCTTCGTTCTCTTGGAGACAGGTCGTCCTCATGGAGACCATCTATGCACGCAAGTGGACCAAAGTATGATAGGTTGACCAAAACATGATGGACGCACACCAAGGTTGGGTGGCCTAACACGTGCGACTTGACAAAAAGAAGCAAGCAGCCCAGCAAGCAGGCGGCCACTTTAAGTAAAGTTGAATCCCAGCACGAGCAGAACGCTTAAGTGGGCTGACAATCAAGCAGGGTGGATCACTTACATAAGCGAACAACCGAACAAGCACAATCTGAAGTGCTCTGTTCCGACTGCCCCCCAAGACCAACCTCGAACCTTGAATTCATTTTTGAACTCCAACCGGGACCAATGCAGTTAAGACCAAGGCCAGCACGAGAAAAAAGTCATCATGAGGTCAAATCCAAAACAGGATCAAGGCCGGCATGAGACCAAGGCTGTCATGAGACCAATGCTGTCACAGGAGCAATTCGAGTGCGAAGCGCGAGTAGGTGAGTGAGAGAGTGGGCGAGCTCGCCCCCAGTCTCTCTAAGATGAGCAGCCCTCTCCCAACCATGGCGAGGCGAGCTCGCTCGCTCCACCAGATGATCTTGTTTTAAAATGGATATTTGACCTCATTTGGATTCGAATATTGTTTTATAGAAACTTGAATCACTTCAATTGGAGGTCTGAGGAAGAAGTTGTGATTTTTCTACCAAAATGCAATGGTCCTTAACGAGGCAATCAACACCGAAACTTGAAGCCTCGTTTTGTCCCTCCTCCATGTATAATTAAGTAAGGATTTTGGAGATCCACCTCTTATCTTTCCATGGCAATAAAATTCATTCCATTCTGAGGTCCGAGTAGGGCGTTACAACTAATTTTTTGAGAATGGATGTGGCTACCTTAGTACCTACCATGTGCTTGTGGAAACGCCAAAGCTCTCTTCCGTGACTTCGTGTTAGGCACCGACTTTGTGAACGTGGACCTCGAGCCGAAGCTCTTCTCCAAAGATGCAGACCTCGTGTCAAACCTCACTTCCATGAACACAAAATATTTAACCTCCAACAGTTGTCATGAATGGTAATTTTATCTTTAACAAAATTTTAGATTGAACTGTTACACGTGCCAAACAAAAAATTGAACTAAATGTTCAATCATGTACCGAAGTTATCAAGCACAAAACAGGACGACTAGAACAATTAAGTATGTCCAGTACTATCTTGTATCTCTAATTATGTCCGGAAGATGTACCAATAAGAGCCTAGGTCTGTCTTGTACTGTCTTGTCCTCTCAATTGGCAAAATAAACTATTTTATCTTCTATGCTAAGTATTTAAATTCTGGGAAAAAAGTTACTGCTACGATCCCATGCGAATCTTAAAGACGTGCGGTGAATCTTTCCCGTTGGAATCTCGTCGAAGATTGTGAACAAGAAGGGCCACAGATTAAAAAGTTCAGCTTCGGGGACCTAATAAATCTCGGGAATAGCGCCACTCCCATGCATAATTGTTACCCAACTGGAAAGTCTGGAATGACCAATAACCAGAAGACACAGGGGAAAACGTGGTAACATTTGAGTGGCTACTAGTCGCCCACTTAAGATATTGAGTGATTGACTGCTGTTATTAATGAATTTGGATTGAGTGAAGACTACTAAAAAATTATCCCTACGGAAGGGACTGATTCAGAATCTTTAGATCTATTTTTTAAATAAAAAAATTGATTTGATAGTCAATATCACACGAAAAATATATTTGACCATATATCTCAAAGAGTGCCAACTAAAATTCCACCCACATTAATTTCGCCACCTACTTTTTTCCATTTTTTCTTCTCTTTCCTAGTCTCTTCCTCTTCCTCTTCCTCTCTCTTTCCTAGTCACTTCCTTTTCTTCTTTCTCTCTCTCTCTCTCTAACCCTAAACCCAATCCCTTCTCCCCTTCGCCTCTCTTCTCATTCCGATTTGCCGGAACTACTTTCAATGGGAAGAAGTTCGACGCCGATCTCGCCCGCTTCCAAGTACCCCCTCCCGCCACTCTTCTTCTCTTTGTCTTTCTTTTCTTTTTTTGGTACGCCGTCGATAACACCTTCCTTCTCTTCTCTTCTCCACCTACATCGTCTTCTCCATGTAGCTCGGCTTCGCCATGATCTGGCCGGCTCCGTCCGCACCAACGTTCTCGACACCGCCACCGACGGCCTCTTCTGCTACCTCTTCGGCTCCGTCCGCATCATGAACATCATGTTTACCACCATGATATTTTTGTATTTGTACAATAGTATTTTTTATATTGGTATATTTGTATACTGATACTGATTTTTGAATGTAATGATAATGGTTTTCAGATGTAGTAATACTGATTTTCAGATGTAATGACATTAGTTTTCATATTTAATGATACTAGTCTACAAATGTAATGATATTGATTTTCATATCTAATGATATTGGTTCGCATGTTTACTTATAGCGGTTAGCATATTTACTGATAGTGGTTTGCACTTGTGGTGATAGTGGTTCGAATGTTCACTAGTACTGGTTAGCATGTTAATTGACGCTGGTTTACATGTCGAGTGATAATGGTTTGCGTGTTTAGTGATACTGGTTTTCGTATATAGTAGTTTTCATATATTGGTTTTCAGATATTGGTTTTCGTATGTTGGGATATTGGTTTTCGTATATAGTGATATTGGTTTGCATGTGTAGCGATAGTAGTTTTCATATGTAGCGATATTGGTTTGCATGTGTAGTGATATTGGTTTTCGAATGTTGGGATATTAGTTTTTGTATGTAGTGATATTGGTTTGCATGTGTAGCGATAGTGGTTTTCATATGTAGTGATATTGGTTTGCATGTATAGTGATATTGGTATATTGGTTAGCATGTTTACAAATAGTGGTTTGTGTGTCGTCGTCCTCCGGATTTTAAAATATGTGGTCCGACCAGTCAGACCAGGATACAAGTGTAAAGGCATACTGGTTTTGACCCAAAAATGGTTACCTTGCGAACCGAACTAAATTTGGTCGAACCAAATGGTCATACCAAAAATCTGACCTACCCGGAGTGGTTCACCCAGATTCTTTTTATAAAAAAGCACATATCTGGTCCGACCCGGTCTAATATTCCTATTGGTTATATTCTAATTTTTTTGATGAAAAATGTAATATTTTTTACGTATGTATGCGATTACATGTACAATTATACCTAGATTATATATAAATATATTTATTTTTCAAATTAAAAAATCCGGTCTGACCGGTGGTCCGTCCGGTCAGACTGGTTGACCCAGAGTACGACTCAAAATTCGGGTCGACTCCGGGTCGTATTTTGAAGACCATCGATTTTCTTGAGTATCAATTTTGAAAGGAAGAAGAATGCGAAGAGTCAAATAATAGTATGGTTTTGGGTTTAGGGAAACTAATTAATTATTCCTCTCTCATTTGCTTTTGATAATCTTCCAATATTGTCCTTGAATATAATTTTATTGCCCAAATTATTCCTTCACTCTATTTAGTCCTTATGGTGAGTGGGGACTACTCTTTGTCCCCACTGAATCCATGCCCCATACTTCCAGTACCCAGATTTTTAGAGTAACCCGGAGCGCAATTAAGTTTTGAACCGAAAAGTTAGTCAAAAATTAACAGACAATTTTGGGGGTCAAAATTGTTGGTTACGATACGAGAATTATAAAGCATAATCTTAAATGTTAATCATGATTAAAGTTATTTTTCAAGCAATAGATTGGTGGTTTAACAGACAATTTTTGTAATTGTAATAATCTACTTCGATTCAAGTAAAATTAACAATTTTCATAATTCTTTTTTTCCAACAGTTAACAGCAAATTCATGATCGCGATCATCATACCGGAAATGAAAAAACTAAAAAGCAACCAATGTTGTTCTTCTTCTTCTTCAAAAAAAAAAGCAACCAATGCTCTGCCAATGGGACAAACCAGAATAGGTAAGTCAATAATTAATGGGATCTATTTTAAGTTTAAAAAAAATTCAATTTCGAAAGGGAGACCACCCATGACGTGGAATTAAATTATCGAAAAAGACAAAAGACAGAGAAAAAAAAGCATATAAAACAACGGACGGCCCAGATTCACTCCTCGGTCTCTGGCTCTTCCCCTCTTAATCTTATTATCTTCCCAATCTCCCCACTCCTCACTTCCACCTTCCCCTCTCCCTCTCCGATCAGAAAATTCCCTAAAAAGTACCAAAAGAGCTAAATATGATGCTGGGGAAGAGGCCGCGGAATCTGATGAAGCGGACGACGAGCTTGTCGGAGATAACGTTCGATCTGGACGCGAACGACAGCGCCGCCACTTCGGCTCATCAGCCGACGACAGATCTTACGATGGATCAACGGGTGGTGATGGTGCCGGTGCCCTCACCGAGGAACCATAGGCGCGCCTCAGCTGATTTCCTCGAGACCCCCAGCTTCCTCCGCTCTTGCTCCCTCTGTAACCGCCGCCTGGTCCCTGGCCGCGACATCTTCATGTACAGGTAATTTATTTATTTATTCATTTTTTAAAACAAAAAAAGTTAGTTAATAAAATTGCTAAACCCTAACCACGACGACGAGGAGTTGACTTCGTACGAGTTGGAGATTTCTCTCCTATTTCTTCTTAGTATTCTGCCGACTCTTCTTTGTTCCGGATTTACTGTTTTATTTATATTTTTTTCCATAATGATTTAATTAATCAAACCGTTCCCTAATATGGTTTTTTTTTTGCAGTTAAAAATAAAACAACTCCATGAATTTCAGTTAAATAAACTTGTATAATTGGTCTCTGTTGTTTTACCGATGTTTAATCGGCTGCGATTAATTCGATTTTTATATGTATTTTTGTTATTATTATATTTTTGTAGGGGAGACAGCGCGTTTTGCAGTTCGGAGTGCAGGCAGCAGCAGATGATCCAGGACGAGAGGAAAGAGAAATGCTCCATGGCGTCCAAGAAGGAGCTGGCGGCTGCGGACGGGGAGACCACGGTCGCGGCCGTCTAGTCTCTCTCTCCATTTTGTATAAACCTTATGACCACCAATTTACTACCACCCGGCCGTTCGGCCTCTGCCCGTCCCTGTTCTTACGCATGTCCAAAGATTAATCCCAAGATATTACGCAACATGAATTATTTGCATCAAGTGGGATAATATTATGGATGGAAGAAGCTTTATATATTAGCTCAATTATGTGTATGGAATCCTTTTTGGGTGTGGAAATTAAATTTCTTTTTCTTTGGCCAATTTTCATCCCTTTTGTTTATAATGTCACTTCAAATTTTCATCCCAGGCAAAATTGTTTGAAATTGTCTTAAATTCTTAATTATGTTAAAATCGTATTTTCTGTCGTGTGATTTTATTTTTAAAATAATTTTTTTACATCATAAGAATTCCGAAGTTTTAATCTTGGACTTCCAAAATATGTATAATAAATGTCTTGTACGGTTAGGCTAGGATTTTCTGTAATGAATAATCTTTTGCATTCGTGTACTAGGAGTATGTTTTTTAAAATTATTACGTACTTTGGTTACCATCTAGACTTGGTCTAGACGGGTAACTACATATGTGGGTATGGTACCTTGCCTAGGGACCTATCATTTGATTGATATGGTTGGTGCTCATAGTCATAGATGTGTTTTTTACCAGATGATTGTAACAGTTGGGACATTGTGGGCGCCTATTGGTCAGCTACCAATCAACACCTGAGCTTTTATGTTATTGTTTTATATATTGACATTTTAGCCAAATTTATATCTTTAGTCCAAGAGACTCAATTTTTTAAACAAGTTTTGAGTTCTAATAAAAAAAATCAATTACCTGAGCCAAAAAAAATTAATTAGATGTAAAAATGAGCATTTAGATTATCCAAATCTAAATTTGTTATTAACCAAAATATCTGAATTAATTTTTTCACTAGCTGAATCAGAATCTAAACGAAGAATTATCAGATATTCAATATCTAAATTCTTAGAAAGCATGAAATATCATCAAAAATTATCCAATTTTTAAATAAAACTAAACAATTTTAAAATTACTAATGAGATTGGTGAGTAGTATGTCAAACATATTAAAAACTTATTTTTTCCGGATAATCGAAATTAGTAATTTTATGATCCGAATCCAAAATTTCAATATCAAATAATCCAATTTTGTAAATTTATTATCCGAGTCTAAAATTTAATTTTGGATAATCTGAATCTGAATAAAATTTATCCGGATAGTAAAATTAATGTTCGACATTTTGGTGATGAAGTGATTAGCTTTTCTCGAAAAGGATGAGGCATGAAGTGGCTGTGCACCTGTCATGGTCATCGGTTTCTCCTGTATCTCCAAAAGGTGGAGTGAAAATATAATTAGGGCTTCGACATTTATTTTTTTTCTCAAAAGAAAAGACATTTATTTTGGAATTTTTTTAATAAGTACTGGAAAAAAATTTTAAAAAATAAATGAGTAGGAATAATATTACTAGAGAATAATATTTTGAAACATTTTTAAAGAAAGCGGCATATAACGGGTTTTGTTCCATATCTTGTTATTTATTTTTCTTTTCAAGCTTTCGAAGAATTAAAATTTTATTTTTTATATTGGCTCAGATAATGAACTCAATAAAGAAATCAATTATCAACTTTCCGCTATCCAATTATTAGCACCGGTAAATATCTTGGTTACCACCACGTCAGCATAATAAGCAAAGGGAATCCAAGGCCTAGTCAGCTTTGCATGTAGCGGGTCCCACGAACGCACTGTACAAGGAAATTATGGAAAGAGATTCATTTGGAAGAGTGCACAGGGACCATTTTTCAGAATTCAATAATAAGGTGGACCCACACCTCTTTTGTCAATTTTGGGCCCCTACCAAATTGATCCTCCACTAAAAATTTCCAAAATTTTTAACCTCTTACTATTTTTTAGGAAAGCAACTTATGGATCTTTCATTAAAATAGCATATTAAAGCAATAGACACCGAAAATAAATACATTATGCCAACATAAAATTTAGAGATGATAGCTATAACATTAGGTCCATACGACCGAATAGTAACGTTGGTCATTTTGGTCGTACTATTAATTTCTAGAGTTGAGATCATCTTCATAAAGAAAGTGAAAGACCAGACTGAGATAATGCTACAAAAGATGTCAGCTGAGAGAGATTCAACCACACACGATGTGCGACTCAACCAAGGCCTCCTTAACGGAGTCAACCGTATTTGGACGAATCCTCCTCAGGTAGAGTTAGCAACATGTATCTGTTAGAGCAAAAAATTATCCACGGATTCGTGCAGGTTCAGTAAAATAGTTTACTCAAATATCAGATTGATGTAATTCCAAGGGCTATAGAAAGATAAGACATAGATCTACAATTATGTATTTTGTGTCATATCCAAATTCGACACGAAAAATGATCAAAATTGAGCTCGAAGTTTTAGCAGTTTGGGTACCACCGCGGATGATGGTTCTCGTGGCTTATCCAAAAAAAGAGAAGGCGATGAGCTTGAAGAGGCCGAGCGAATACATGCTCTGGGAACCAGATGAGCGTCAAAGATACATAGACTTCTCAAAAAGGCCGAAGTTTAGAGTATTTTTTATATACAAGGAGAGCTTGGGCATAAGACCTGGTTACCACAAAATACATAAAAAATCGAAGCTCTCAAGCTCTCTCTCTCTTTTTGCCTTTTATTTTACCTTTTGTTTACTTTTCTTCAATTACGTAATAAGGCTACAAGCTTCCAGAAATTTATTTTACATTATGTACTTTCTCATACTCTTTCTACTGCAACATATTTTTGGCACGTCTAGTGGGACCAAGGAGGGCGTATAATAAGATCAACTTATATGCCTAAAAAATAAATTAAGTGCATAATATTTTGACTCCTTTCTCAAAAGGACGAAGTTGGTTGATAATTATGCTTAAGGAAGATATCCAACAAGGTGAGTTAGTTTTGGAGGGCATTTTAGTCCTTTTCTAAGCAGGATATGAAAGTACATATTAGAAGAATAATTAAAGATCGGTCTTTCCTTTTTCAGTGGACATCAAAAACATCTCAATCAGAGTTTATACCATAAAGTTATGGCCAAAATACTAAAAGTTGATCATTCTGAAAATTTGACTCGTCGGCTATCAGCTACTCTAACTCCTATCATGGCGTATTATAAAGAGATCATCTTGTCAAAGCTTTTGCAAGACCTCATAAAATCTGAAGCTAAGCATCAAGACACTCTTAAAGAGGCCACTTCAAAAGATGTCGATTGGTTTAGGAATAGGTTTGACGACGTTGAAGTTCCTGGTTATCTTTTTTGTGCTTTCTCAACTCGTGTCAAAAGTGTTGACGACAGGAGAAGGAGACATATTCAGACGCTTTCGACTAACTACACTGCTACATCAAGCATGATTGCGTGGCACGAGGTCATGGAATATGTTTGGTCTGTTGTATCAGTTTCTCTTGGTCTTGAGACGATACGAGAATGTGAAAAGTTGCTTGAGAATGGTGGATTGAAGGCAATACTAATGGCTGACTGTGCATCAAATCACCTAATTGAGGTAGCACAAAATGGATTACGTAAAGTTGAAGATCGAATAGTATATGAATCTCGTAATTTTGAGACTGGAATTGAGATGGTCCTATATGAATCGATCGAGTATATGCAATAAACTTTTCCTATTGTCTAAGATGTCGTACAAACGACGAGTCAAAAGTTGGCCAAATCCACGACCATCATACTTGAAAAGCTCACATTCTATGGAAAGCCAGAACGACTTCTTATACTAATCACATCATCAACAAAGATGACCCTAAGAGCTGGATCAAATATAAAAAGAATCTTTGGGCCTCCATCGGCTAAGGAGATATAGTGCTTTAAGCAGCTAAAGGCTTCTTAGGGCCTTTGTTGAGTCAACCATTGTGGACGACCGAGTTCTAATTTATTCTGCATGCGGTAAGCCTTCTGTATAACTTAATAGCAAGACACAATGGGGCATGCCTACCCATGGAGTATCAGTGAGAATTCTATCTTGGGTGGGGGGTATGAAGACCACAACAATGTTGTGACTGATGCTTCTACATTAACCGAAATTTTCCTGTTGGGGGGGGGGGGGGGGCGGGGCAAGACACGTATATGAATAAGAAGATGCCTAAAGATAAAGGCAAGTTATTAACCATACATTGTGTGCGGCTGTTTGGGCATGCATTAATTAGGAACTCATCCTCTCTCGATTAGTAGCCGAACAAGGAGTTACTCTGATCTTGTAAGACATTTGAAATTTGGGTGCCCAAAAAGGATCTATTATAGACCAAGAAAGGCCCTTGAGAGACATGAACCGTGAGAAATGACCGACCATTGAGATATCGCAGTCACCAAATAAAGTATACACGTGAAGATGTTCGAAGAAGGCTGACACTAGCCTCAGGAGACAAGTCTTCTGGAACTCATCGATGGACTCTAACCAAGACACAAAGAAGAAGGTTGGAGCGTAAAATTCAGAGATAGAATCAAAAGCTAAGAGACTTTCAATAACAGTTATATAGTCGTACCGACAAAGGACAATGAGCTTTTATTCGACCAATTGTACTTAAGTCAAGGTGCCTCGAGAATGCTGTGAGAATGTCGGTATCTCATTATGAAGGGATCGCTAGTCCATGAGCATATTAGTCCCTCAAACAAGCCAAAAAGGACTCCAAGATCTTTCGATTTGGAGGTTTTGAGAAAGGACGGTCCATTTCTTAAGTTTTCCTTCCACAATCATCGTTTAAAGGAGTCACCACTTCATCTTTTGACGTGCTCAAGAAGGATACAATCATTTGGGCAATATGGTCAAAGCTGAGTCAAGGTTAATCAAGTTAGAGTCGTAGAAAAATATTTAGACAAGAATGTATTCAACGTATTGAATTTAATGATTGTGGCCCCTATGGTAGAATAAGTGATTATCCGCGAGCCAACAATGGCTATGCCTCGATCGGTTCGACTACAAATTTCTACATATTACGGTTTTGATTTAGCTGAGTTTATGGTTTCCATTGGAGTAATTTTTAGCAATGTTTTCAAAACTGCTGGTCGGACCGTTCGGACCACTACCCGAGACTAAACCTGGGTCAATTTTTGCATAAAACCCAGAAAGTGGTTCGGCCAGTTAAAATCTTGTAGGACCGCCCTGTCAGGTACTTCTGGGTGACCCAGTTCACCTGGATAAGAAAAATTAGTTTTTATTTTTTTATTTTATCGAATTTAATTTAGAAAAAATCTCCACTTCCACGTTGAGAGTGTACATCACTTTTGGATTACAACAAATTTATCTTTTTAACAATTCTCGATAATATGTCAACTAAGTCAAATAAATTCGAGTAATATGTCAAACAAGAAAAGTTGTATATTCATCTTCTTATACTTCTAGATTTGTTAAATTGATGTTTGAAGACTTTGTTTAGATAAATTGTATAACAAAATTAGTAAATATTTGAAGTTATTTGGTATTTTATCATTTTTTTGTGCTCAATTAAATTTATAAAACTTTATTTAATAATATTAATATAAATAGAAGTACTGGTCCGACTGGCAGCCCGACCGGATAAACCATAAATTTTAAAAAATTTGGGTCGCCTTCTTGGTCGATTTTGAAAATATTGATTTTTAGCATATAGCATATATAAGGACGGTTACACATCAACGCTTTTTCTGGCATCAAAACATTGATGGGCCGGGGGGGGGGGGTGTCCGGGTCTTTCTTCCTAAAGCAATGCACCTTGCCTTTTCTTTGTTTCGGTACTCCTGAAGCATCGCATACAACCACTAACTTTTGCTCATTTTACCCTTTTGGATGCCCCCAATTTGCACCTAGAGATCTCATGAGCATCCATAACTTTTTTTTTGAAATGGAGGGGTAAAACTCGATTTATAAATACGAAAATAAAGTACAATTATATTCTAAATAAATATCCAACTTGTAACTCAGTCTCCTAACTAAAAAACTCTCTAGTTTCTTCATGCTTATGGCTACTACTGCTATTCCTATATGACGTGAAATCCTCTATTTCGAAGTTGTGGCCGCTGGCTAAATTAAAACTCTCTTGCGGTAAAATTCAGTGAAAAAAACTCATAGGAGGGAAATAGCACCGCCCTAATGTTGATACTGTTACACAAGATCTCGCACCATCTAAATTGCTAGTCCTAAGAGTATAACGAGTGAGACTAACTCCCTATTAGTCATCTAAATACATGTCCACACAAGAAGCTAATTACATCAAATACAACATGATCGAAAGAGATCTCCGAAGCGTGCTTCAAGAGCGCATCTGCCACTCAGTTGCCTTCACGCCAGGTGTGTTGAATATCAATCTTCCTCGCAAGCAACTCTCGGGCACTAGAAGTCAGGGATGCCAGGGGGTGATCTAGGGCAACATCTCGGCCCACACAGAGCATGGCCAGGTCAGAATCTACCTCCATCAGAACTCACTGGAAGTCCCTCTTCCAAGTCAGCTCCGGGCTGAGGATGAGCACCCATAGCTCGACATCCAAGGAGGTGCAACTCCCGATGTCCTTGGTGAAGTCGCAAACCCAAAAACCACCTGAGTCACGGATAATGCCTCCAGCACCTGTAGGTCTCAGGTTTCTCATCGAAGCTCCATCTGTGTTGAGTTTGATGAAGGCCTCCGAGAATCGGTGCCAAGAGACTAGTATCTCACGTCTAGATAGTAGTGGAGTTATCCGGTCCTTCAAAACTTGAGCAAACAGCTGTGTTTATGAGATGATGAGAGAGGGGCTGTCCCATGATGGTGCCCAAGTGAAAAGCGGCATCGCTCCTCCAGCGCACTAGCCACCCACAAGCCGTGACGAACACCATCATAAGTAGAGTTTTTGTTACTTGAAATCACCTGGTAGCCTCCACTTGCGGTCCAAATCAATTTTCTTTGTCCCAAATGGTCCATTTTGGAATCAGAAATGAATAAAAGTAAACACCCAACGGTGCAAGTGGGCATGTGTGTGCATCAGCCTCTACTTAAACTTGAATCATACTCCATTTAATAATTGAGCTTCGATCAATTCGTAGCTTTCTGGTTTCCCTTAACAAGAATTAAAATATGGAAGGGAGTGGCGTGTCCCCGACTCTAAGTGATTCTTAATTTGTTCCATCCGTGGGGTCAGATCCCACCAATCCAAGGAACTTTTGGTGTCTTAAACCCAAATTTCTGCTCTTACCCTCCATTTATATTTTTTTATAAGTAGACTACATGTATAAAAAAAATCGTCAAAATAGCAATTAATTGTATTTGTTATTTGTTACATCTGTTATTACTTATAAACACTAGCCGCTTAAAGAAACAAAATCATATCTCAACAACAAAAATATGTGAATTTCAATCTTTAAGTATAGAGATTTTTGTGGATATTGCAAACTCATAATTAGTCACTTTATAACATGAATTATTTTTACAATAAAACATTTAGATATTTTTTTTTGGTGAATCACATTTAGATATTATTGATGATACTAAAAAGGTCTAACACGAAAAAAAGTAGAAACTAGCATCTAAATCTCTAATTCTCTCCTCCAGGCTAAGCTGGCCGGTGGGGGAATCACCTGAAAGTTAACTATTATGGTAGGCAGAATCCGGAGAAGATGATTATAAGAAGATAATTTATCGTATAACAGCTTGATTTGTACACTAACCAATAATCCTAACATGAACTTAACTTCTCGAGCGAGGAAAGGTCGCTTCCTAGGATTTTGTCTTCAAATGTACGGCGTCTCTAGTATTGTCTCAATTCTGATCTTCTTTGAGCTTGGGAACAAACTACACGATTCCAATTAATACGTAAATGCCAATATTCTTATTTATTCGTTTGCCTCACTTCGAATGCAGCCCCAAAAACCAGGTGTCTAGCATTGTGTAAAAAATATGGTATAACCGGCCGAATCGCAACCCAGATTTGAAGTCGGGTCATTTTTATACCAAAATTTGGAAAAAAAATTCGGTTGGACCAAGCAATCTAGATGAAACTGACAAATTTTTATTTTGTTTTTATTAAAAAATAATTTGTAGAAAATTATTAGATTAAAAATAATTAAATTATGATTTTGGTACTTATATATAATAAAATTAGAGGATATGAAGAATTATTTTTATTTTTTTGTTAAATATAATTAATAACAAACTAATTAAAAAAATTCAGAAATTTTACAAAATTTTGATCTGACCGACGGTCCAACTATTACATTAACTCGTAGTCCGTTTTTTAAAACAGTGATGAATTAACCAATTAGATTTATCAAGTATCCAACTTGACGAATAATTAATTACTATTCAAGGACTGTTTTTTGTTGTTGTCTTAGAAACAACACCAGCAACCATTGCATTGCATTGGCTGTTCTGATTTGTTTTAATTGCTCGTGGATTGATTAATAAACTCGTGAGAATCTAGCAATAAGTTGGCAGCTTTTTGATGGGTTCCTTGAAGAGTACCATCTCGGAGTATCGTTCCGCCATCGTATCCATTTTTTTAAGGGGTAAACGATTTCCTTTCCATTAGTCATAATATCAGTCGCATACATCAATACGGTAAGTATCAACGTAGCCAATTACCTAAAGCTCCAACATGCAATAGCATGAAAGATCCATTACTTATCTAGTCCCACACTTTTTACGTGGCCCTACAACATCTATTCTACTCTACTTATTCATCCTAAGATCCAAATGCACAAGAGCACGTGCTACCCCTAAACAAAGCTATCCTTCAAAATGCAGTTCTCCCCTCATTGAAATGAGGTTGCAGTCGCTGGACTCAGTAAAACCTGTTCTAGAAAATCTGCCCCAACCAAAAAAAAAATCAGAATCAGAAAAAGAGTGCACCGCGGTAAACACTCGCTTTAGAGATAACACTACAAATGAAACTCATAAACTACGAATTGCAACCAAAGCCCAAAAAAACCAAACCCTCCCGTCGTCGCACATCGTACCCATTCGCCACCAAGTAACAACGCAATTCAATCTCTGAAACTTTGATCCTCTGCCAGTCAAAGGCGGAAAGGAGAAGAACTGAAAGCGAAGGTCATCTGGTAGCTGCAATTTTGCCATCGCATGGGCAACCATATTACCTTCACGCCTTGAGAAACTGAAGGTGCATCCCAAGAACCTCTGGGCAACCGCTACACAATCCGCCACAAGGTGCATCCCAAACCTCTGCTGGCCGAACTTTAGATGGTGGTGGCGACGTATCAACTTTAACTTTAACATTGTATCAACTTTAACTCTTAATTAGTTAGTGTTTTTAACTTCTCGTCACCAAATACCTTTAGACCTCTTTTTTTCATTTGACGGGATACGATGTGGATAGTAAATTTTGTGGCTTTGAATTAAGTGAAAACTATATAAAAAATGTTCTCACGATGGAGACTACATTGGAAATGTTAGATAAATTAAAATTTATTTTTACAGATCTGGCTGTCCAAATCGTCTCGAGGGCATTTTGTGGTTTTAATCCAAAAATTCTCAATTAGGGTTCCCACTCACCCTAGTATTCCAATCTCTTCCTCTCCCAAAATTGGTAAACAAATAGCCTCGCCTCTCCACTGACAGCCGCTCCCTTTGGCCGTCTCACCCCTTGCTAAAAAATCAGACCGCCGCTCCCTTTGGCCACCACTCCCTTGGTCATCTCGAGGTCACTTGGAGCCGTGAAGACTGCCTCACCTTCTCGACGCCGATCACCCAGTACGTTAATCAGTTCCCTTTCCCCTTTCTTTTCTTTGCTGCCGATCCTTTGATTAAATGGTTTAAAGGCTGTGGTTTTTTGGTGCAAGAGCGTGAAAGGTTTGGAAGGAGGGCGAGGTGTCTCAAGCCGAGGACAGGTACAAAATGAAAGGAGGGGAAGGGGGAAGGACATGGTTTTTATCGTCATTTTCATACCATTATCGTTTGTATATCGTACCAATATAATTGGTACATTGTACCAATATCATTTATATATCGTATCATTATCAGTCGTACATTGTACCAATATTATTTGTATATCATACCAATATCATTTATATATCGTACCAATATCATTTGTATATGGTATCAATAGCATCTGTATATTGTACCAATATCATTGGTATTCGTATATCGTTCCAATATCATTCGTATTCGCTTATCGTACCAATATCATTCTTATTCGTATATCGCACCAATATCATTCATATACTGTACCAATATCATTTGTACTAGCACCTTCAACACAAAGTTTAGAGTTTTGCAGATCTTTTACTTATTTGATTACTTTATTTATTTTTTTCTTTTTTAAATATTTTTATAACCGAATTATCCCTAATTTGTAGTTTAGTTTGGTTAATAGTAATTTTCTAATGTTGCCTCTGATTCTCTTGTTATTACCTAGATTGCCACACAATCTCCTTTTGATCCCTATGGGTGGGGACAAGGATTGTCTCTATTAAATTTGGACCCGAATTTTATGGCGCTTCAATTTATCATTGCAATATGATAATCTATTTTTGCACGACCGTATGTTTTATTCTTGTGCAATTTATCAGTTATTTATTCTATCAATTTGATCGGACCTAGAATAATAAACTCATGAGTTGGTCTTAATTCTTCTTCGTCGAGAAACAAAAGTCGGCAAATTGAACTCATATGTAGTTTCCTTCTTTCTGGGTATGAAACAGTGTCAAACTAACATATCCAACAAACATTACCTCTCCGTAAAAAGAAGGTGATCCAGCCACGCCTTCGAGTACGACTACCTTATTACGAGTTTACTTTAATCACTAGTCAAGCCTTCGGCATTTCTCTCCTTACAGTTAAGGTAAGGACTTTAAGACAGTTTTCTTAGTATGACGTGCGGTGTGTATAAGGCCCAAGAACGAATTCACCAATAGATGATATGGTGGGAATCTCATGCTTTTTATGATATGCTATTGTACCCAATTTATAGATATCTCTTTATAATATCAATATATACCACTTGTGACGATTTACAGATGGTGCTTTCTAAATTTATTGGGACGCAGTGGCTCTTTAGCTAAATATTAATGCAGGATATTGGGGAAGCGACCTTTGCTTCTACTTTGTACATGTCATTGAGGTCCAGAAAACGACACCGGGCCCTGACCTCCACACCATGGGGGCAGGAAGATGAAATACAGCCTCCTGAAAGTTGTTATTTCTGTTCTGAAAAAAAGCACTTATTTCTCATTTCACCAGCAGCCAGCCAAACCAAGTGGGGTTTTTTTTCTTTATGGTGTTACTATTCACCCTTTTTTGTGAAAAAAGCGTCCGAAATGAAAGTATTGCGGGGACGGTGTCCACGTGGCACGGACGCCGGAAAAAGTCGGATCTTGGACCAAGATCCGACTTTTTTTGTCGGATGACCAAGATCCGACTTTTTTAGTCGGATGATATATCCGACTAAAAAAGTCGGATCTTGGTCGATAGGCCATATATCCGAAATCTGAATAGGAGATTTCGGATATGACCAAGATCCGACATTTTTTGTCGAATTTATCATATTGGTCCAAGATCCGACTTTTTTTGTCGGATCTTGGTCCGGTATAACAAGATCCAACAAAAAAAGTCAGATTTCGGTCCATATAAACACCAAAATCCGACTTTTTCCGTCGCTCAGACTCCCGTCCCCGATATCGCCGATCCCCGCTCCCGCTCCCGCTCTCCCCGCCCCCGCTCCCGCTCCCCGCCCCCGCCCCCGCCCCCCGCCCCCGCTCCCCGCCCCCGCCCCCGCTCCCCGCTCCCGCTCTCCCCGCCCCCGCTCCCCGCCCCCGCCCCCGCTCCCCGCTCCCCGCCCCCGCCCCCGCTCCCCGCCCCCGCCCCCGCTCCCGCTCCCGCTCCCGCCCCCGCTCCCCGCTCCCCGCCCCCCGCCCCCCGCCCCCCGCCCCCGCCCCCGCTCCCGCCCCCGCCCCCCGCTCCCCGCCCCCGCTCCCGCCCCCGCTCCCCGCTCCCCGCCCCCCGCCCCCCGCTCCCCGATCCCCGCTCCCCGCCCCCGCCCCCGCCCCCCGCCCCCCGCCCCCGCTCCCCGCTCGCCGGCTCGCCCGCCTCTCGGTCCGGCCCCCGACGTCGTATTAGGTAAATTTTTTTAATTAGTTAATTTTTTAATTAGTTAATTGTGAATGTTAGTTAATTGGTTAATTGTTGTTGTTAGTTAATTGGTTAATTGTTGATATTTTTTATTTTTGAGGGATGTTAATTGTTGATGTTGGTTAATTGTAATTTGTAGATAATTACATAAAATGTCCTCATTGGCACACCTGAACAATTATGACAATAAATATATACATAAAATGTGTAATGCGTCATTATTCTGCTAAGATAGAGTAACTTAAACTTCAGACTGTTACAAAGAAACTCAACACAACCCACATAGAGTTTCACAAAATATTACAAAGTACAATCCTTTCAGTTCAAAATTAATTACAATTCAACGTCCACGACGGCGTCTACTCGTACTTGCCCCTACGGATACAGCTACCGCTTTAGCTGCTTTAGCCGCTCTTGCCGCCGCAACTGCTCTTATATTAGTACAATTGGCTTTTGTGTGACCCCTTGTTTTACAGAGCGTACAGCGGACGAAAGGCACTGTATCCATTTCATTATGTATGCGCTTCCGTGGCTGTCCTCTACCCCTCGCTAATCTTTCATCTGGAATGAGCCTTACAACCGTAGGATCTTCAGGATACGGCCAATATTTAAGATTGCCCAGAGGAACAAACTTCAGTTGGTAGCAAGCTTGTGTGGTTTCCAGGCGATAATACTTATCCACAAATATCTTGTAATCGATGCCAAGTTCAGTACAACACGCCATCACATGTGAGCACGGATAGTGGTAAGCCTGGAATTTGCCGCAGCCACAAAATCCTGTGGAAAGATTAACTGAATGCTTTCTGTCCCCCTTTTGTCTTCTCATATCGTACCCAGTGCGAACTTCGTACGATCCAACTGTACTGTCAGAAACTCGCACTCTATGTCCATTGGCCTTTCCCTCCCACCGCTCCAACCTGTTTAGGAGCCTCTGTGACATCAATATTTTGCCAGTACAGCTCTCTTTCATACACTTAGTTGATCTCTCTTCAAAATATTCGGTTAGCTTGTTAAATGTCTCTGCCACCAAGGCCGTCACCGGTAAACGACGAACTTTTTTGAAGATCATATTTACGCACTCGGCAAAATTCGTCGTCATGTTACCATATCGGCGTCCGCCATCCCACGCTAAGCTCCACTTGGGCAATTCCTGTTCATACATCCAGTTGAAGACCTCCTGGTCGACATTCCATATTTCTCGCATGTTAGCTTCCAACTTCCACAGTTGAGCTTGCATTCCTACAACCAACATAGTAAAAATATTAAATGTGGAGTAACAACTTGTAAAATAGTTTTAGACTACAAAACATTTGTGCATGTCACCTGCAATCTTCATGACATTCCTCATGGCGTCGTTTTTGAAGTGTTTGTTAAGATTGCTTGCTACGTGTCGAAGACAATATCGATGGGCGGTATCACTGTCTTCTCCCCAACCATACTCCGTATTCATTGCCTTTAATATGCCAGCATGTCGATCAGAAATAACACATATTCCATGTCGGCCAGGCGTGACGTGCTTCCGGACTTGTTTCATGAACCACGGCCAACTATCCGTGTTCTCACCCTCTACCAGAGCAAATGCTATTGGAATTATAGCATTATTACCATCAATTGCAGTGGCGATCAGGAGGACATGCTTGTATTTTCCATACAAGAACGTTCCATCAATCTCCAAGACAGGCATGCAATGTTTGAAAGCTTCAATGCAAGGCTTGAAGCTCCAAAAAACTCGCTTAAAGATCTTTGTTCCAGGAATTAGTGCTTCCACGTAACCAGGGAGGGTGTGATAATATTCCCATTCAACAACAGTTCCAGGATTATTTGCCTTGCATGCTGCAAACCATTGCGGAAGGCGATTGTAAGATTCTTGCCAATCCCCCCATAAATCTTGAAACGCCTTCTCTTTTGGCCACCAAGTCTTCGTATACGAGGGTCTAAACTTCATATGGTCGTGGATCTCTGACCTTAAAGTGGCCACACGAATTTCTGGTTGCTCCTCTACTCGTTTCTTAATAATTTGTGCAATGAAAGCAGAAGTGAGTTGTTTATGATCCTGCGACTTTCGTAGGCGACCACAGGTATGTGGGTAGGTGTGTTTCACGATTTTCCATGGACTGAAAAGTGTGCCCCTTCTTTCCTGTGAGACACGGATCTCCCATTTGCAATCATCAGTCTCCCATTTTTTACACTTCACAGAAAAAGTTTCTGGCCTTGTTTCTTTTCGGACAAACTCACGCCCATCGTTCATTACGAACGCCTCGATCTCCCTCTTTGCATCAAATTTGCTCTTCCAAATCGTACCCTCTTTCAACAAACCAGAACAACTTCCATCTATTGCTCGGTCGCAATCCCATTCTTCACCATAAACAGTCATCGATGATTGTTCACCGGGATCAGTTAGAGCGAGTTCACCGTATTGTTGTTCTCGGTATTGTTGTTCCTCTTCTTCTACTACTTCTTCTTCATCTTCGTCTTCTTCTGCTTCATTTTCGTCTTCTTCTGCTTCGTCTTCGTCTTCTACTTCTTCTGCTTCGTCTTCATGATCAAAATTGTATGTGGCATATGGACCCGTCTCTCTAGGATCATTTTCAAACCAATCAAATATTGGTTCATGAGCAACATCCATCCCCGTTGACGTACCAGCTTCAACGACAAACGGGTTGTAATTATTAACCCTCTTTTCCACAATGATTGTAAGCTTAATCTCCTTCACCATTGGTCCAAAGAAGTTAATCATGGTCTCCAACATTATCCTAACATCTTCATCGTCGTTAATAAACATTGGACCAAATTGTCCTCTTCCAAATGGACATCTAAATATCAATGGCCCAAATTCTTCATTTGGACCTATTGGGATCTTTTCGTTAACTTTTTTCCGCAAGATATTGTATCTAACAAATGCTGCATGAAACTTCAACTTCTCTTTCCTACCACCTTGGTAATCAAAACCGGTTTCATTGTTGTTGAAAATTACTCCATCGTATTTCAACTTTATTCTTATAACCCGGTTAGCCATTATGAATACTACAACAAAAGAAAACAGTATGCAATTCTATATTAGCAACACAAAACATAATTTATATTAACGAAAATATCATATAAACATACATTCTTCTCCATCAATTTTTTGGTCCGAGACCACCTTAAGAACCAGATGAAATTTAATCGGACTGGCATGGTGGTCACTTTTTGTACTCGACCATCCGGAATTTACCAATAAAAAATTCACAATCTGACCGGTCCGACCGACCCGACCGACCCGACCGATCCGACCGGTCCGACTCATTAAACCGGTCTGGCCATTGGGGTTGGTCAGTTTATAAAATTCGCACACCCACAAAATTTTAAACAATCAGATATCACACTAAAAAAATATAAGGAATTAATAATTTCAAAAGCTAACATATACTAATTATTTTTAATTAATGAACAAACTCTACATATATACACCCACAAAATTTTAAACAATCAGATATCACACTCAAAAAATAGAAACAATTAATAATTTCACAGCTAAAATATACTAATTATTTTTAATTAATGAACAAACTCTACATATATACCAAAATATTAAAGTAAATTAATTTACCTGATTTTGGGCAGGATCTTCTATGGTGGTACGCAGGACGTCTTCGTATGGATGACAAAAGGCTTCTGCGAGGTATCCATATGACGACCAAGATCCGACCAAAAAAGTCGGATCTTGGACCAATATGATAAATTCGACAAAAAATGTCGGATCTTGGTCATATCCGAAATCTCCTTTTCAGATTTCGGATATGGCCTATCGACCAAGATCCGACTAAAAAAGTCGGATCTTGGTCATCCGACAAAAAAAGTCGGATCTTGGTCCAAGATCTGACTTTTTCCGGCGTCCGTGCCACGTGGACACCGTCCCCGCAATACTTTCATTTCGGACGCTTTTTTCACAAAAAAGGGTGAATAGTAACACCATAAAGAAAAAAAACCCACCAAGTGCCCACAGATTGTCAGGTCATAATGATTTTTGATGGCGCATCAAACAACCGAGATTTTCTTCTCCATTCTATCCTTTACCACGATCGGAGAATTGTTAACTTGATCGCAAACTAGGTGAATTTTTGCGAGATCAATTTTTCAATCGACGACCACCTAATACTTGCGTCAACCTGCAGAAGATGTTCTTAATAGTGAGTTTCGATTTGCGTTCGGAGAATATAATTGTGATACAATTTGATATAAACTTTTGCTATAATTTATTGTTATAGCTAATTGAATCAAAATTATTCGATTTAATAGGTAATAACAACCTATATTTTAAAAATGACAGTGGTAGAAAACAAAAACTCATTGCTCGCGGGTAATGGCAACCCTAACATATAGATTGAATATTTAAAATATGATATTGATATATGTGCGAATTATCTTAAGGTTTGTTTAAATCACTATTTTAATTCCTTTTGTTTTAAAATTGAAAGTTTGATCTTCCTAATTTATTTTTATTGAATTCTAAGATCTCTCAGTGATGTCATCATTCGATTTATTTTGAAAATGATAATTATACTTTTTAATAAAAAATAAAAAACATGTTCACTTTCCCCTACTATCTTCTTCCAAGTTTTCTGGCGATTTACCCAGAAAACACACCGATTCTGGCAATGGGGGAGCCCCGTCCAGGAGGCCACCGAGGCCTACCTCTGTCGGAGATTTGCACCCACCACTGGAATTGCGGTATCGTCGGCTCAACCACCCATCGTCTCCACACAATCTGAGCCCCAAACCCACCAACCAGAATAGCCCCAAATCCACCTCCGAGCTTTTCCTTGCCACCTCCCCCTTCTCCTCAAACATTACGGTCTCGCTGACACGACGAAGGGAAGAGGGAACAACAGTCTGTTGTCAACAGAGGAGGGGAAGGATGTGGTGGTTTTTGTGGGTGGTGACGCTGCACAGGGAGGAGGGAACAAGGGAAAAGGTTGTGTTGACGGCAGTGGCGGGTTGAAGATGAGGACGGAGAAGAAAACATCAGAAGAAGAAGAAGAAGTAGCAGATGCGACGCCCGGATTAAAACCAAAGCCTACTTTTTTTGTTGCCGTTTTAGTTGGAATTTAGGATTTGAATGGTGTGATTTGGGTGTTTGTAGACTCTGGTATTAGTCTTGCCGGAGAAGATGACTCTATCACCGGAGCTTATTTTTATTTAAATGTAAGGATATAATAGTTATTTTCATGACTAAAAAAATAATATAACATTAGCGAACAATCTTAGAGTTCAATAAAAATAAATTAGAAAAACAAAATTTTTGATTTTGAAATATTAAAAGCTAAATCATTGATTTAAACAAATCTCATGGAGAACTTGCCCTTGACATATTGTTATGTACTACTAAGACGAAAAAGTTCAATCATTGAAAATAGAATATCGTCTAAAAAAAGAGCACTATCCCAGTATCCCAATAAAAGCCAACAACATCTGACCAAAAAAAGGAAATTACTGCAAGGCCCCTTTTTTTTGGTATATTTTACGCTCGCCTCTTATATTTCGGTAATCGATTAAAAAAATTTCGTAGTTTGGTAAAATTATACCGTGGGATCCCTGAAACAGGAATTTTAATTTTTCTCCGGCGAAGGCCTACATAAAATAACATAAATGCCTTTACACATAAAACAAAGAATTCATCTTCTTCCACCTTTAAACACCAAAAATATGAACACCAAATTAAAAAAACACTACCAAACATGAACACACGAACCCAGAATTTTTTAAGCAAAAGGGGAGCCGTGAATCAATTAAGCAAGAACAAGAGAATCATCTTGAAGTGAATCAATCAATTAAATAAAAACAAGAGAACCCACATCTGTAAGAAGAAAACATTAAACAACAAGAAAAATATTCAGAACGACGGCCTCAAGTTCATCCAGGTCGCAAACGCCCTCAAGCTTCAAGGATGACACCAGGCGAGAGAGAGAGAGAGAGATATTTGGGAAATTTTGATTCGGCTTTGAGGTTTGGTTTTGGAGGGGAACGAAATAGGATTGGGCGGGTGTTAAAAAAAATAAGAACCGAAATCTTAGGTTTCTAGGTTAATTGATTCCATTCGATTTTGATTATGGGATTCTTTCTTTTGATTCCATTTGGGTTTCTTAATGTTGTCTCCAGCTGAGTTTTTTTTAATATTTGGTGTTCATATTTTTGGTGTTTAAAGATGGAAAAATGATTTTTTTTTTGTTTCAGGGCATTTGTGTCATTTCATGTGGGCCTTCGCTGGAGAAAAACTTTGATTCCGATTTCAGGGGCCCCATGATATAATTTTGCCAAACTATGGAATTTTTTTAATTAATTACCAAAATACAGATGGGCGAGCATAAAATATATCAAATATCAGAGACCCGACAATAATTTCCCAAAAAAAAAGCCAACATGATTGACATATTATCGACAACTATTTAAGTTAACTATTGCGAATTATTAACGACAAAAAAAACCGTCGAAAATTGAAGCAAAGGTTTCTTTTGGAGTCAAATTTAAAGCAAAACAATATAAGCTTGTAAAAAATTTAACTAATTTGCCATTGATATAAATGAGTTATTCAAGATTGACAAAAAATTTCGAGTAGTTACCTTGTGATAATTTTAAATTTTTATTTCGCTCCAATCAATGTATTAATAAAATGAAACGACAGTGGTAGGTCCCTTGGGGAGCCCCACCAGTCAGAGCCAATTATAGATTTACACCTAATCCGCAATAAAGAAGACAAATAGGAAATGCCGTATCGATAATTTCAACCACTGGGTTTTTGGAATTAATCTTCTTTGGCAATATATGGGGGAAAATGTTGTTTTCTGAGGTCCTAGTCGTCCCGGATTTGGTCCACTCCTATTATAACAATGGCACACCTAAACTATTAACTCTGCTGGCACACTTGCAATGGCCTTTGGGATATTTTTTTTTGAGGGAGCCTTTGGGATTTGTTAGGAGCTCTTTATTCTGCTTTTTTTCCCACTTCACAAGTTGTCCTCGCATATTTCATTAGCCGCCCAATAACTACTCAGTTTTCTCAACAAAAAAAAAACTACTCAGGAGGTGTGGGCAATTTTTCTCAAGTATATATGTCACAGATATACCATTTTTCTTAAGTTGAAGATTCCAAGTCTCGAATGCCCAACTTGCTAAGTATAAAATTAAACTGTCGTTTGTCGAGAGGCTTAGTAAGAATGTCCGCTAGTTAAAGATGCGTCGGAACATGATGCAAAATGACAGTGAACTTTGATGTGTTTAGTGCGCTCATGAAACACCAGATTGGTAGCAATATGGATGGCCGATTGATTGTCGTAGAACAGGCCTATGGGACTGGAATGAGACACACCAAGATCCCGCAAGAGCATGGTCAATCTGTATAGTTTGCATGTCGCAGTCGCCATAGACCTATATTCAGCCTTAGCAGAGGAGTGGGTAACCATCGACGACTTCTTTGTCTTCCATGAGATGGGTGACAAACCCAATTGAATGAAGTACCCAGTCAAGGATCGTCAGGTAATATGACAACTCGCCCAGTGTGAGTTGCAATGCGCATACAGTCGCAGATCACTGTTGGATCGTAAGAAAATTTCTTGACCTGGCCGACCCTTCAAATAATGAACCAAACGTAATGCAGCATACCAGTGTTCCTGGTGAGGACATTGCATGAACTGGGACAAAACATGCACGCAGTAGCCAAGCTCAGGTCGGGTAATCAGCAAGTAAATAAACTTTCCAACCAGGCGTCTGTAAGCTTCATCGTCTTCCAAATTCCTGACCAGTAGCAAGAGCCAACCCATGATTAGGTTCTAATAAAAACACAGCAGGTTTCACTCTACAATATACAGCGCATACTTGCACTGAGATACAAAAATTCCATCAGGTCAGCGGGAAATATTCAACCTGAGAAAATACTTCAAGACACTAAGATCCTTCAAATAGAAACATCGGCACAAATGCAGTTTAAGTTGTAGAATTGAGTCTTCACAACTGCCACCAATAATTATAGGGCAAATTACCCTCACGTCCCTGAGGTTTGGTCACCCTCCCCTTAGGGTCCCTGGCTTTTGGAAAATAATTGTCCTATCCATAAGTTTTGATGATAATAGACTCTCGGATCCCTGGCTGACGTCATCGGCTCTTTTTTTCATTTTTGATCATAAAAATGACCAAAATACCCTTAACCTTTGACTAAGAACACCAACAACCAAAAATCAACCAAAAAATAAGATCAAACTAACCAAAATCAAGAACACAACCAAGAACAACACAAAAAATGCTCAACTTCATCGGATTAGTCCTCCTCTCCCATTCCCGCTTCGAAATACTAGACCATTGTAGATCGAAAGATCGGGAGCATGGGGAGTCCAAACCTGCTCGAAACGATGACCCCGGGCGTCGTTCTATCCGAGACAGACGGGGAGAGTCAGGAGGATTGCAGGAGCTTGGAGGCGGCGGTCACAAGAACAGTGGGCGTATCAGGACGGTTGCTGCTCTTTTTAAAGACCAGCTTTGCGACGGCGCGAGGCGTATTCTGGTTGGAGAGGTTACGATTCTCGTCGGGGTATGGTGAGGCAGAGGATGGCCGCTGGACGGAGCTCGATCGCTACCGGTGGTTAGGGAGAGGCGACGAAGATGAAGAGGAGTGAGAGTGAGAAGCCGACGGGGTCATGAACCGCGACGAGACCTCCCGAACCCTCGGCTGCCGATGCTACTACTTCGATTATTCATGTGTCTACATTCGAGATAGATGCCTAAAAATGTCAAATAGTCAGGGCGAGAGCAGAAAGGATTTCTAGGTTTTTAACGAATCCCAAACAGGGGATTTCTAGGTTCTTAATTTCTGGGTTCTTGTTTGTTTTATTGGGTGTTCTTAATTTTTAATTGGGATATTATTGAGTGAGATGTTAATTGGATATTTTTGTTGTTGTTCTTAATGTTCTTGGTTGTGTTCTTGATTTTGGTTAGTTTAATCTTATTTTTGGGTTGGTTTTTGGTTGTTGGTGTTCTTGATCAAAGGTTAAGGGTATTTTGGTCATTTCTATGATAAAAAATGAAAAAAGAGCCGATGACGTTAGCCAGGGACCTGAGAGTCTATTATCATCAAAACTTAAGGATGGGACAATCATTTTTCAAAAGCAAGGGACCCTAGGGGGAGGGTGACCAAACCTCAGGGACGTGAGGGTAATTTACCCATAATTATATCATCCACATAGACGAGAACGCATAATGAAACACCATCACAGTGAGATAGTGTAATCAACAAAGGATAGACTGAACCTATAGCTTCGTAATGCGGCTGCCAACTTGGCAAACCAGTTGCGAGGTGCCTGATGAAGGCTATACAACAACTTAGAGAGGCAGCAGACTTTATTAGCACCATCATTTTTAAAGCCTGGAGGACGTTTCATATATAACTCTTCAACGAACTCACCGTGGAGAAAAGCATTATGCACGTCCATTTGATAGAGGTGCCAAGATTTAGCAGCTGCAACGGCCAAGAATGTCTGAACACTAACTATTTTGGCCACCGGAGCAAAAATTTTGTTGTAATTAATTAATCTGGTGGTCATCTCGCATTATAAGACTGGCTTTGTACCGTTCCACTAACCCGTTCGAGTAATATTTTATGTGGTACACCCACTTACAGTCTATCACCTTCTTGTCTGGTGGTAAGGATTCAATTGTCCATGTTCTGTTCTGTCCAAGAGCATCAATTTCCTTTTATTTAGTGTCCCTCAAATTAGTATCTTTGACCGCCTCGCCAAAATGAGTAGGTTCATGTCCATGATTAATTGCTGCCACAAACTATTTATGATGCAAGGTAAAGTTAGTGCTAGTACAAAGTTTGTAATATGATAGACCATATCTGAGGACTTTGATCGATGTGAGGAGACATCAGGGGGTTTATAAATGGCGTGCACGACGTGTGTCACAATGTGGTTCATTTCATAGTCACAAAACTTGGCTGGAGCCTTGCATGGATAGTGTCCATACCCAAGAGAAACATCAGAAGTCTGTGCTTTAGGCAAAGCAACAACATCAAATACTACGGGTTCTGTGGTCTCAGATTCCTCCACACTAGTGGAAATATTTCCAGCAGCAGGCGCATCCTACCAGATAGTCGGCTATTGTCCATTGTCCTCAATAGCAGAACTGCTCCCCCTAGCATCAGAATGTTTTGTAGTAGAAGTCCCAACCAAAATGGAGGAATTATCAATGCTATGGTCACCACAAGATGGTTTATCAATAGGTAGTACATGAGGGACAGGTTAAGTGGATTGCGATTGATCAGATATCTTGCAGTAAGGACGCAATCCCAAAACTAGAGCAAAAAGTTTTCCTAAAAATGAAGTGCACTCCCAACATTCAAGATGTGATGATGTTTATGGTCGACAAGTCCATTCTGCTGGGCTCTGTCAACACATGAAGTCTGATGCAAGATACCTTTTGCGCGTAAGAAAGGGCGCAGTCCAATGAATTTCACCATATTGTCACTTCTCAGGACCTTGACCATCTTGTTAAATTGGGTTTTGACCATGGTGCAAATTTTTGGAAAGACATGAGCAATTTCACACTTTTCTCTTAATAGATAAATCCATACGGCATGAGAGCAATAATCAATGATGGTAAAAAAATACCGAGCGCCATAAGAGAAGGCAATCTGATACAGTCCTCATAAGTCACGATGAATCAAAGCAAATGGTCCATCGGCTTTAGTAGGACTTAAATAAAAGCTGGTCTCAATTTGTATGGCCCTAAAATAAACATTAGATGGAGTTTCCAAACATAGACTGGCATCCTTATTGACAGAAGGTAACATAGCTATAATCTTATATGAGGTATGTCCCAATCGATGATGCCACAAAGCGATCGAGTCATTGAAAACCATATTGAGCACGTGAACAGGTGATGTCGCCTGCAATACATAAACCTATGCCAATTGTTCACCCACACTAATTACCATTCTCAAAGTATGGTCTTGCAAAATACAAACTTTGTCGGCGAAGTTAGCTCTACAATTCGAGTCTTGGATCAATTGAGACACAGAGATCAAAATGCATGTCATTTGAGGGACAAATAAAATGTGACGCATGATCAAGCCTCCACTAAGCTTGAAAATTCCATCGTTCTTAGCCAGTGCCTCATTCTTGTCTGGTAATCCCACTGAACAAGGAGGGATAGTCACAACATCACTTAAGAAATTTAAGTCACCAGTCAGATGGTTTGAGGCTCCGGTATTAAGTAATCATTCAGTACAAATTTTCTTACCAGATATTTTTTCCATCGATGGAGATCCATTTTTATCAAACTTAGCTCCATTGAGACCCTAACAACTTGATTCCATTGCTCATTTGTCATCCACAGAAAAGCAAAACGACCTCTCTTACATCTGCTCCTAGTTCTAGATGGTCCTCAAGAAGTTCGAGTTTCAGCAGCATTTGTAACCTGCCCTCTATGCCCTCGCCCCATACTACGTCCCTGGTCTGATCCTCTCCCTCCATGAGAACCATGACTAGCACTGGGTTATCCATCCTTTCCATAATACCACCTTTCTGGATACCCGATCAACTGAAAGCACTACGCTGCGACGTACTCCTGACCTTTGTACATATTTGCATTGTACGAAAAAGCTTAGGCCTTCACTTCTTTCATCTTTTGTGATGGCTTTAGCATAATGGATTTCTTCATTCATCAACCGAGCGTGGACTTTGTTTCAATTTGGTAGCAGAACATTACTCAAGATATTTGAGCTAACCATCTGATATGTTGAGTCGTCCAGCCCCATGAGGAACTGGTATACCTTCTCATTTTCTCATTCAGAGATCAGATCTTTATCGACTCCGCAAGTGCAACAGGAGGTACAATTTGGATGCTTCACATAAGCACTGATTTCCTCCCACATTCATTTCAAGCAATTATAGTAACACTAAGTGTCATACCCGATTACTTGTTGTTGACGATTTCACTCTTAAGTTGATACACACGCATTTCATTTTCGACCAAAAAATGTTCTTTCAAGTCTTTCCACAGGTCTTTAACACTCTCTATATACGAGATACTGTACCTCAATGATGAGTCAATCGTATTAAAGATCCAGCTAACAAACATTGCATTTACTGTGCTCCAGTCATCAAAGTCAGTGTCAGTTTCAGATGGCCGCTACACTTGACCATCGATAAAAGCCAGCTTCCTCTTGGCTTTCAAGGCATTGCGTACCGCCTTCATCCATTCGTCATAGTTATCTCCCCTGAGCATCATGGGTGTGATAATCCCTCCATGGTTGTTAGCGGAGGTCATGTAATATGGGGAATATGATCCATCATTGGCAATCTTCGCACAATGGATCATTCACCGGTCATATTTTTCTCTCCGTCAGTCATAGTTGTGGCTATGATACCATGAAAGATTACACAGAGAGAAGTTGTGTTATTCTCATTAAGAAAATAACACCGTAGCATATATATAAGTCATAATAAGCTAACCCTAATACAGTTTTGGTAGTATACATCCCTAAGAAAGCTGGATAACTATGTACGCTACAAAATAAGAATGTACATTTGGCATACATAAGGTATAAGGCAAGACCTAATCGGCCCAATAGCTATTGTATAAATTTTTGGTAAAAGTTTCCTTTAGTATCATGTAGTATCACGGATTTGTACTTGACTACCGTGTGGTTTAAAATGCAAAGAACATGTCCAAATTTTTTTAATTTTTATCAGCAAGAGGTGCAGGGTAGTTGCCTGCTAGTTTTTTTTTCTCAAAACGATGCAGCTCGTTGTCCTACGTGGATTGCTAGGTCATTTGTGACTAGATGAGTTAGTAATGAAATAGTTAGAGGTAAATTACCATGATAGAACCACATTGATTAGAATTTTTCAAAAGCACCCACCATCTTCTTCTTCTTTCCACCCATCAAAAAAATCCCAAACCAAATCCTTCCTCGTTACCTCCCCACCTGCACAAAATATATGACGTGGCAATCAGCTTAGGACAACAAACTGTGTCGTTTTGAAAAGAAACTTGTGGGCAGCTGCCTGGGTTCGAGACCTCTTGCTGATGAAAATTGAAATAAGTTGAACATGTTTTATGCGTTTTAAATCACAGGGTTGTTAAGTGCGAATTTGTGATACATAGAGTACTAAATTAAACTTTTCCCTAAAATTTTTAATAAGAATCGACATTAAAGCATGTCCAAATTTTATATCGTTGGAAGGTAGATTGGGTTGGGCCGATGTTCGGCCAACGGCTAACTATTTAACTACTTAAGCAACTAACCTTCCGAAATGAGACCTTCAAATGAAAAAATCTTCCGAAATGAGAAGTCTTATTCTACAGACAAAAGGGACGTTGATATATAATGGTTCTACCTTTTAAAAAAAAGATATATAACGGTTCTTTCTCTAAACTATTGCTCAAAATGAAAACAATCTAGTATCACAACTAAAATGTCAAATAAAGAGTTAAACTACAATTTAGTTCACAGTGTTTGAAAATTTTAACTAGTTGGTCCAAATCAAACACATTGGACCAAATTGAAAAAAAAGAACAAAGACCGAAAATTTACCAAGTCTCTTTTTGTCTCCTGCCCACTCCGTTCTCTCTCCCGCTAGGCCACTGCCACTCGGATCATACTATAATAACTCGTTTAAGATATGTTAGGAAAAAATAATAAGTAATTTGATATTGTACTATCCATATTAAACAAGGTGTACCTAAGCGAGCTTGAGATAGTTTTAAGATGGATGACATTCTGAGAAGTTTCTCAAGTTACGTGTGAGTGAAGACAAAACTGTTGGGTAATGGATTTAAAGATAGATTAGACACACCAAAAAAATGATACTATCTTTAAAGGTATTAATTCCTTCCACTTAGGTATAAATAATTTTCAAAAAATTGAACTTATACGATGCAAAACCTCTATGTCTCCGAAATTCGTAAGTTACACTCTTACGAACTTCACAAAACAAAAATCACAAGTTTAAGGACATTGATTCGGAAGGAAAAAAAAGAAGAAGATCGCAGGAGGGAGACCCTTATACCTATGTGTCTCAATTCACGTATTCTTTGAGATTTATAAATATTCAAGAGTTACACGGAAGGATAGCCACTAAAGAGACCTGCTGCATCCAGAGATTGTAACGTACACTGAAGAGGTACCTTTCGTTGAATACCCTCTTGTGTGAAAGATCTATGTCCTTTATATACTTAAGGTTTTATTTATTTCTTATATATTATGTATATATATATATATATATATATATATATATATAAAATTTGAACTATTGAAACTACTATTGGCCCGGTGGTCTGAACCCTTGCCCGCTGACGAGAAGGAGAGCGACCAAATCTGACGACATCATCGCTTTCGTCCCCGACCAAATCCGACGGCGTCCTCACGTTCGTCCTTCGACCAAATTCGACGACATCCTTGCTTTCCTCAACCTCTCTCTCGCCTCCGGCTTCTGGCTCTCTACTCCAACTCTGGAGACGGCGTCATCATAGACTCTGGGATAGGCAGCATCGCGGAAGAACAACAACCACGGGAGTACGTTTGGAAATTCTCCCCGTCGACGAAGGTTTCAAGGGGCTAGTCGCGGAAGAAAAAGAGTATTTCTCACTTGGAATTTCTCAATTGTAGAAATACATATTCAGAGCGAAATACACATTCAGAGCGAAATCCTTAACCTCTCCCCGCTCCGACCCAAATCCCTTCTTCCCCCTTCTAGCACCTTCTTCCCTATCTCCGCTCTATTTCCCCCAAATCTCCAAGTTGCTTCCACTCTTCCTTGAACTAGCCTCCCCTTTCCCCCTTCCCAGATCTCACCGCCGCCCCTCATCTCCTTGTTGGGGGGTGGCGGTGGTGCTCCATTTTCCCCTTCTCAGTCACCTCTTCCCCCTCCATGGCGGCCACCATCTCGTTTTCGTCGATAATCTTCCCTCTGGTTGGAGCTCAGGATCCTTTCGCAATTTTTTCTCCCAACATTACTCCGTGGTGGATACCTACGTCGCTAGCAAAAGATCGAAGAGAAACTCAAGGTTTGGTTTCGTTAGGGTTCCGAGCCCTGAAGTTGCAGAGTCGTTAATCCTCAAGATTAACAGCTCCTGGGTGGATCGGAAGTGGCTTTTCCTGACTAAGACGAAGTTTGCTCGGGGCGGGGTTAAGCAGAAGGAGCCTACTCGGTCGTCTCTTGATAAAGCTCCTCCTCGGCTGGCCCAGTCGGTGAGTAATGAAGTCTCCTATGCCGCTGCTGTTGGTGTTAAGTGCCCTGTGGACACCAGGACGTCCGGTGGCCTAGATGCAGTCCCTGCGGAAGTCGTGTACGTGCCGCCGGAGGAGTCTCTGGATGGGTGGCTCGAACGTTGCTTGGTGGTGACCTTATTTGACCCAAGAAAATCAAGGTGCATTTCTCATGACCTCTCAAAGTTTGGAGTCCAGCGATTTAAAGTCTGTGAGCTCGGAGGAGATGAGGTTCTAATCTCTTTTGAATCGGCTGAGCTCATGATGGTATGGTGCGACAAGCTAAAGCCATTCTTTAAGGTCATCGAGCCGTGGTCGGACAGTTTTTGGGCTTCCACTCGAAACGTTTGGCTTCAAATCCGCGGTATCCCTCTTCAGGTCTGGACTGGCCCTTTTCTTGAATGGTTTGTCTCTTCGATGGGTGATTTTAAAGCAGTTCATAATCTTACCTCTAGCCGTCAGCGCCTGGATGTCGCCTATGTTCTTATTTCCTCTCCGTGTATGGAGTTCATCAGTCGTTCCTTCAATCTTAGAATTGGGCAGGATGTGTTCTTGATTCGTGTGGAGGAATTACTCTCCAATGTGGATGGTCTCAAGTCAGGTGGTTTTTTGGACGCTGAGGTTGAGGACTTCAGCGGCTATATAGAGCCCGATGTTCCCCTGGGTTGCTTGATGAGTGTGGAAACACTCATCATTTGTGTTTATTTTAGAGTAGATTTACCGTTGTTTCTATTGCTTTTGTTTGTTCTTCATTGTCGTAATGTCATTTATCGTGCATTATTTGTTTTAGTGTAGTCTTATGTTTTTGTTGTGTTTTCTTCATGCTAGGAGATTTGGTGAGGTGTTGTGGAGGAAGTGAAGTTACCTTGGGTCATCGTATGTGATTTGATTTACCGGGAGGAAGGACGCTTAATCGAGACCTCGAAGACGTGGGCGAGGTGGACCTCTTGCGACTCCAATACTGATAACTTTCTCATCCGAAGTCCGATGGAGACGAGTGAGATATCTCTGGAAAGAAGACATCTGGGGCTACAACTTTATCTCTAATGGTCTTCTTCAAATTCGGAGACTAAGAGGGGAGAACGCTAGTTTCAATATTGTGGTCCAATTCTGTCAAGATTTCATCACAAGTGGGCCGAATTTGAAGACTTGTTTTGGGCCCATTTTGGGCTTTAATTGTAATTTCGTGGCTGAGATATTTTGGGGGGAAAAATCTTGTATAAAAGCCTTAGCTTGGCTTTCCTTTAGATATTATGAGATATTTTGGTAACAACTCTCCACTAACTCTTAGTTTTGGAAAAAACTTGGTGAACCTTGGAAAGGATTTTGTAAGAAAACGTGAAGGAAGAAGGAAGGAGGATATTTTGGAAGCTTTGAAGATCATCTTGAGCTTTCTCTTACTCCCTCTTTTGTTCATGTTTTGCTTGCATAGTTTAATAAATTTGTTGAGCTATTTCTTGGATATGTGTGAGTAGTTGATTAGTGGGTTGGGTGCCTTGACATCTATTTAGCCTATGGTTTAGGGGGTTTAAATGCTTAGGATTATGTTCTAGTTTTGGAGCTTAAAGCTTAGTTTTGGTTGATCACCTTGACTATGAGTTGTTTAATGCTAATCGCCGAGAGGGGTTAGGATTAATGGACCTTTGGACTAGTTGACTAGTTGTCTTTTGATGAGAGATCTCATTAGGTGATTGGTTGTCCTTGGAGTGGAGATTATGTTTGGTTGTTAGTTAGGTTAGGTGGCTATTTTGTGGCGAAGGTGCATTTAGTTCATCTAGGCCTAGTAAATGATCATTTTAGACTAATTTATGGCGAGAGCGTAGATTAGTTGCCTTAGAAACACTCGGATAATAACACGAACTTAGTAAACCCCTTGAATTATTTGGTCATTTAGTTTGTCATTGGTACCTTGCCCACTCTTATTTTATTTATAAAATCATCTTATTTTGTAGTAGTGTTATTTCGACTAATAGATTGTGTGTTTAGACTTGACAAAACCTTCTCATTTAGTCCTAGACTAGTGGTGAAGTCGAGTTTGCGGCCTAGAACTTAGTCCTTGTGGGACGACAATCCCTTACTTACTCATTATTGCAAAGGGGGGGGGGTGAAAAACCTTCCTTTCAATTGGCGCCGTTGCCGGGGACTTAGTGATAGACGTTTAATTTGGCTTACGAACTTGGATTAGGATAATTATTTTCTTTACTCGGTTACTTAGTGCATTTGTTGCTTGTCTTGCAAGGTATTAGATTGTCGCATGCCCTTAACTCGCTCCACCAACAATTTGCCTGTGGAAATCGAAGTGGACATTGGATATTTAGAAAGGACATTGCGACAAGAAAGAAGAATTCAAGCAAGGATGAACCAACACGCTCAACAAAGGGATGAAGTGCAAGAAGATGCGCAAGGAGATGGAGCTCCACGAAGGACTCTCATGGACTATGGTAGGCCTACCTTAAGGGGAGCAATGTCCGGAGTTCAAAGGCCTACTATAGAGGCTAACAACTTCGAGATCAAGCCAGCCGTGATTCACATGCTTCAAGCTTCGGTCCAATTCTATGGATTACCAAGTGAAGACCCCAACGATCATATTGCTAACTTCATGGAGATAGCCGATACTTTCAAGTATAATGGAGCTTCCGATGATGCCGTGAAGCTTAGGTTGTTTCCATTTACTTTGAGGGACAAGGCTAAGCTTTGGTACAAGCAATTGGTCGGGACATCAATATCCACATGGGAGGAGTTAGCTAACGCCTTCCTTGACAAGTATTTTCCCTTCTCAAAGACAAATAGACTCGTTAAGGAGATTAACAACTTTCAACAATTTGGGAATGAGTCTTTGAGTGAAGCTTGGGAGAGATTCAAGGGATTGCAAAGGGGTTGCCCACACCATAACATGACAGAGGAGTCTTTGCATCAAACGTTTTACTTTAGTCTTGGACCATCTACGAGGGGTACGGTTGATGCTGCCTCTAACGGATCCTTTTTGAGAAAGGAAAGGGATGACGCCTACCACATCTTGGAGGAGTTGGCGGCTACAAACATTTTAATGGCAAATGAGAGAACAAGGCAACCCAACAGGGAGCAAAAAGGAGTGATTGATCTTGATGTTGCCTCCTCCATTCAAGCTCAATTAGCATTATTGGCAAAAAAGGTGAATGATTTAAGCTTGAACAAAGTCAATACGGTATCTATGCAAACAACTTGTGCGGTTTGTGGTAATGTTGGTCACGAGATGAACCAGTGTGCAATGATGAACTCCAACATGGAGCAAGTGAATTTTGTTGGTGGCCAAGGGCAAGGAGCAAATCGGATGGGAAACAACCCGTACTCTTCTACTTACAATCCCGAGTGGAGAAATCACCCAAACTTTTCTTGGAAAGGAGGGAATAATGAAGATAATATGGCGATTGTCCCAGATAAAGGACCTCCTCTACGTATTCTGCATCAAGGGCCACCTCCGGGTTTTCAACCACGTGCTTTCTTGGGGGATAGAATGGGAGCTATGGAGGAGAAATTTGAGAAGATGGACAAGTTTATGCAAGAAGTTGGTGGGTGGTTAGTCAACAAGGACAAATTCTAACAGCCATAAATCAACAAGGAGTAAGGCATAATAATTTAGAACAAATCTTCAAGGGTCAAGCAATCGCCATGCACAATATGGAGATGCAACTTGGGGAAATCGCAAAGGCAAGTGCCCATAGAGAGTCTGGCTCTCTTCCAAGCTCAACGGAAGCAAACCCTCGAGGAAATGTGAATGCAATTTCCTTGAGAAGCGGAAAGGAAATATCTTCTCAAGAGATCAATCGAAAGGGCAAGGAAGACAATATGGAGGCCAATGATGAAGAAATGAATGAAGAAAACAAAGAAGAGACGGAGAAAGAGACACGTTCGCATATTGAGATTGATGAAGAAGAAGTGTATGTGCCACCACCACCAAAGACCCCCTCTCTACCCTATCCTCAAAGGGTTAAGAGGAAGAATGGGATGTACGAAAAATTTCTTCGGTTTATGGAGAAAATAAAAAATGTCCAAATTAGTGTCTCTTTTTTGGAGATGTTGGACCAAGTTCCCCACTACACCAAGTTTTTGAAGGAACTCGTCACAAAGAAAAGGAAGTGGGACGATGGAGAGACGGTAGCCCTCACAACAAAATATAGCTCTCTCATGTCAAAGGATCTCCCGACAAAGTTACAAGACCCGGGGAGTTTCACTATTCCTTATTTTATTGGTGATGTTGAATTTCCCAGATGTTTATGTGATTTAGGCGCTAGCATTAACTTGATGCCTTTATCTATTTTCAGGAAACTTGGTTTGTGTGAGGTGAAAGCAACTTCTATGCTTCTCCAGTTGGCCGACCAAACTATAAAGAAGCCATTCGGGGTTGTTGAGGACGTCTTAGTGAAGATTGACAGATTCATCTTTCCTGTGGACTTTGTGGTGCTGGATTTTATTGAGGACAAGAGTTGTCCATTAATTCTTGGCAGACCCTTCCTTAACACGGCACGTGCCTTGTTCATGATGGAAGATTGGTTCTCCGGATAGGGGATGAAAAAGTAGAATTCAAGATGTCTAATTTGATGCGTCACCCTTTTGATGAAGGCATGTGCATGAAGATTGATGTGGTGGAAGAATGTGTCCTCGAGTTTGGCAAGGAGAGCGTATCAAGGATTGAAGATGAGAAAGAGGGTGCATTATATAGAGAACAAGAAGAGGAGAACATAGAAGAGTTCGAGGAAGAAGCTGATAAGAAAATTCTCCATAAGGATTTGGAGTTTTATTTGAAGTATCGTACTCCACCTTCTATTATTAAGGCTCCATCCTTGGAGTTGAAAGAGCTACCCTCACATTTGAGATATGCATTCTTGGAAGATGGAGGGAGACTCCCTATTATCATATCCAACAAGCTTTCCAAGGAGGAAGAGGAGAGAGTGCTCAAAATTGTGAACAAACGGATTAAGGCCATGGCTTGGCAAATATCCGATATCAAGTGGATAAGTCCTGAAATTATGATGCATCATATCCACATGGAAGAGGGAGCGAAGCCGAGGGTAGATCGGCAAAGGAGATTAAATCCCAACATGAAAGAAGTTGTAAAAAAAGAGGTGATCAAGCTCCTCGAGGCCGGCATTATTTATCCCATATCAGATAGTGAGTGGGTAAGCCCGATCCATTGTGTCCCAAAAAAGGGAGGAATGACTGTTGTGATCAATGATGAAGGCGAGCTCATTTCCACAAGAACGGTGACCGGATGGCGGGTGTGCGTTGACTACCGAAAGTTGAATGATGCCACACGCAAGGATCATTTTCCTCTCCCATTCATTGATCAAATGTTGGAGAGAATTGCTGGGTATTCTCATTATTGCTTCTTGGCTGGATACTCCGGCTACAACCAAATCGCAATTTACCAAAGAGATCAAGAAAAGACATCTTTCACTTGTCCCTTCGGTATTTTTGCTTATCGACGTATGCCTTTTGGATTAAGTTGTGCTCCGGCAACATTCCAATGATGCATGGAGGCTATCTTTTGGGGGATGAATGAGAAGATTATGGAGATCTTCATGGATGATTTTTCGGTGTTTGGAGACTCTTTTGAAAGTTGCTTGGCTAATTTAGATAAAGTATTGGAGAGATGTGAAGAGAAGAACCTCGTTCTCAATTGGGAAAAGTGCCATTTCATGGTGGATGAGGGGATCGTTCTTGGGCATAAGATCTCCCAAGCTGGTATGGAAGTTGATAGAGCCAAGACGGAAGCAATAGAGAAGTTGAGAGCACCTACTTCAATTAAAGGAGTGAGAGCCTTTCTTGGCCATGCTGGATTTTACCGAAGATTTATCAAGAATTTTTCTCTCATCGCAAAGCCGCTTACCAATTTGCTAGTTAAGGAAGTACCTTTCAACTTTGATGAGCCATGTCGTCAAGCATTTGATTCTCTTAAGAAAGCTCTTCTCACAGCTCCAGTTATCTCTTTTCCTCATTGGAAGCTACCATTTGAAATGATGTGTGACGCGAGTGATATTGCTCTGGGATGTGTGCTTGGTCAAAAGAAGGAGGGAAAGCTTCATGTCATCTACTATGCAAGTAGAGTGTTGGCGGGCGCCCAACTCAATTATACAACCACGGAGAAGGAGATGCTTGCGGTCGTGTATGCTTGTGATAAATTTCATCCATATTTGCTTGGGTCGAAGGTGATTATCTACACGGATCATGCGGCTTTGAGGTATTTATTCTCTAAACAAGATGCTAAGCCTCGACTTATGCGGTGGATTTTGTTGCTACAAGAATTTGACTTGTCCATCAAGGATAAGAAGGGCTCAGAAAATGTTGTCGCAGATCATCTCTCTCGGCTCGAGAAAAGTGACGGAATGGAGGCTCACGGCAAAATTCAAGAAGAGTTTCCGGATGAATCTTTAATGTTGGTGAATAAAAGGGAGGCCACTTGGTTTGCAGATTTTGCCAACTTTCTAGTTGGAGACATTATACCTATAGACTTGAGTTATCCCCAACGAAAGAAATTTCTAAGGGATGTTCAACTCTATGTGTGGGATGATCCTTACCTTTTCAAGAGGTGTAGTGATGGGGTGCTTAGACGGTGCATTGCTGATTGGGAAGTTGTGAATATTCTAGAGCAATGTCATAATACCCCATACTCAGGTCACTATGGAGCGACAAGGACCGCGTCGCGAGTCTTTGAATGTGGATTTTATTGGCCTAATATCTTTAAGGACGCTCGTTTGTTCGTTGCTCAGTGTGATCGATGTCGAAGGACCGGGAATATCTCAAAGAGGAATGAGATGCCACTCTCTGGAATTCTTGAAGTAGAGCTCTTTGATGTTTGGGGATTGGATTTTATGGGACCGTTCCCAACCTCTTATAGTAACAAGTACATCTTGGTGGGAGTGGACTACGTTTCTAAGTGGGTCGAAGCTTCGGCCTCACCAACAAACGATGCTAAAGTGGTTATTCGTTTCATCAAAAAAAGCTCTTTTCGAGATTTGGAGTGCCAAGAGCTATTATCAGCGATGGTGGTTCGCATTTTTGCAACAGACCATTTGAGATTTTATTGAAGAGGTATGGGGTCACTCACAAGGTTGCTACACCTTATCACCCCCAAACAAGTGGTCAAGTCGAGCTCTCGAATCGGGAACTCAAGAAAATCCTGGAAAAAATGGTCGGGGGAGCAAGAAAAGATTGGGCGAACAAGCTTGACGATGCTTTATGGACTTATCGAACGGCATTCAAAATGCCTATCGGGATGTCGCCTTACAAGCTTGTATATGGCAAGGCGTGCCACCTTCCGGTTGAGCTTGAGCATCGTGCATTTTGGGCCATTAAGACCCTTAACTACGATTACAAAAAGGCCAGTGAACGAAGGGTGCTACAACTTGAAGAGTTGGATGAAATTCGAGACATGGCGTTCGAGAGCTCAAGACTCTACAAGGAGAGGACGAAGAAGAGACATGATGCCCATATTGTCAGGAAAGAGTTCAAGGAGGGCCAACAAGTTCTTCTCTACAATTCCCGGTTGAGACTCTTCCCGGGAAAACTCAAGTCAAAGTGGAGTGGCCCATTCAAAATTGCAAGGGTGTTCCCATTCGGAGCACTCGAGTTACAAAGTGGAGATGGAGAAGTTTTCAAAGTGAATGGCCAAAGGTGCAAGATTTACCTTGGTGGCGATATTAAGCGAAGTTCGGAGGTACAATCCGTTACTTCTCCCTCCGACGCATGAAAAAGGGTAGTACGTCAAGCTAATGACTTAAAATTAGCACATTTCGTATGTTTATTTCTTGTACTTTTATTTTCTGTATTGTGAGTTTTATAACTTTACTTTTGTTCTTGATTTTTGGCTAGTACTTGATTTTTGGCTCACTTGGCGGCCGCCATCTTCCTGGCGTACGCAAACTAAGTTACAGGGGATTTTGTTCGTCAGGGCTTGGCAGACGCCATCTTCCTGGCGTACGCCAACCAAGTTACAGGGGATTTTGTTCGTCAGGGCTTGGCGGACGCCATCTTCCTGGCGTACGCCAACCAAGTTACAGGGGATTTTGTTCGTCAGGGCTTGGCGGACGCCATCTTCCTGGCGTACGCCAACCAAGTTACATGGGATTTTGTTCGTCAGGGCTTGGCAGACGCCATCTTCCTGGCGTACGCCAACCATGTTACAGGGGGGTTCGAGCTGTCAGGTCTTGGGGGAAGCCATGTTTCTGGCGTACGCCAGGTTTGCCCTGCCAACATAAAACCAATCGAAATCCCCTCTTCCTTCCCAAAAACTTCACTTCCTCCAAAAACAAAAACACCCCAATCTCCACCTCATCAACTTTTCCTCCCCAAAAATAACAAAAATAACAAGAACCCAACATCCACCTCCACCACCACCACTCCTCCTCAACTTTCCTCGCACCTCCGGCTCACCATCCACAAGGCTAAAAAGGTAAAAGGTAAAACCCTAATTTTTTTTTCTTGAGTTCATTGCAGGCTCACCATCATGGCTGACGGAGCAAGCTCAAGCCATGGAGGAAGCTCAAGCCACCTACCAAGCGTGCCCGCAACTCTCCACCTCCACCTCCACATCCACCTCCACCACAACAAAACATCGCCGATCGATATGAAGCTCCCTTTCCAATCTACCACGATTGGGAGGGAGAGAGGTATTCCCGATTCTCTGACATTGACACTGTTAGTCATTTTAAGATTAATTGGGATGATATGCGCAAGTTGGGGTTAGATGAGCCATTGCGAAATGCATTGAACCACTTTGGTTGGGAATATTTTGCTGATCATAATTTGGCTGCTAGATGGGAGTTGTCGTGTGAGTTCTATTGCACATTGACCGTAGCTGATAATCGTAACTCCTTTACTGCACATTTATTTGATACTGAGTTTATGGTTAATGAACAAACGTTCAATAGATTTTAGATTTTACGCCTAAAGACCTTGCTCATCGTGAATGGTTTGAAATCTCTGGTTTTGAGAAAGATGAGTCTGGTAAAGCAACTAGCGTACTCATTAAGGAACCCCACATTGGCATTTTGCATCGTTTTATGAGTCTCACCTTTAGTGGTCAGTAGGAAGAGAGTAAGGTGTTTCGTACTCAGCTGTATGCCATTCATTGTTTACGTTACAAACAACCGTTTAGTACGTTTGCATTGGTTATGGATGTCTTTGCACGTACTCTGGCGGAAAATTCTGCCCATTTGTATCTAGGTCATATTATCTCCCGCCTTGCACATCACTTTTTCCCTGAGAAATATGCAGCCTTTGAAGGGACCAAAGTTCTTCCGGTGGGCCTTGACATGAAAAAGCTCCACTTAAGCAAGCTCATCGACAAAACTAAACGCGACAGTGAGGACATCGTAACTTACAAGGCTTGGGCAAATCGCAAGGCTGTCCAAGCACGCCTCAAAGCACATGCCCCAATACCAATTCCTGACCATCAGGTACAACTCAATGAACTTCATGCGCAGTTTAACGCTATGCAGGTGCAGCTGCAAGATTATGCCGCTACTAACGCGGCTAATTGGGAGAGATAACACGAGTACAATGCTCGTATGGAGGCGGCCCAGCAAGCACAATTCGAGGCCCAACAAGCACACTATGCTCAACAGCAAGCCCACGCCGACTGGATGAGGGCATGGGCTGAAAACTTTGGCAGCAACTTCACGCCTCCACCTCCTCCTCCAAAAGATTGACCAGGGAGCGCTCCACTACCTTTTTCTTTTATTTTCTGTTTTGATGTCATGTCGTCTGGTTAATGTGATGTTGAATTATGTTACTTTGTTTGTGTGATTCTCTCTGTTTATTTGTGGTTCATGCTTCGTTGACTTTGCTTTACTTATTTTTGTCTGTTTTGTTTTGACACCTTGAGGACAATGTGTCTTTCAAGTGTGGGGGAGGGTGAATCTTTTATGTGTTTAGGTTTAAATGGTCTTGTATGGTCTTGTTTAGGTATAGACTTGGCATAAATTGTTCAAAAATATTACCCCTCTCGAAATTAATAAGCTTGTGTTAGAAGATTGTCACACTCCTAGTTAGGGATTGAGCTCGAGCACAAAGATTAGGAACTTGTAGAAACCTCACACTCGGTTGTTTAGACTAGTGGTCTCGCTATGTAGACTAGACTAGAAGGTTGATGAGTGAACCTTGTGAGTAACTTTGAGTCGAAGGAGGAGACACCCGTCTTCATTTTTTTCATGAGGTGCATACTTGAGTCCGATTGATTGAGGTATCCTGCTAGCACTTGTCATAGTCTTGGTTGTGTGGGCGTTAGTGAGATGACGGGGGCAATTTCTTTGACATTGAGCCTAGAGCTTTAGAGCCAAAATCCCTAGTATCAATTGTTTTAACCCATTGAGCTTATCCATTCTTTGATCTTATTATAAGTAAACCAACTTTAAGCCTTATATCCTTACCTTTGGCTATCAAATCCGAGGACACATAAGTTTTACGTTTTGGGGATGATTTGTATTGGGTTTAGTTGGTAGCTTAGTATTAATGTGGGTTCAACTGTTGGGAATTTTTATAGGTGAATGGCCATACAAAGAAGCCGAGTTTTTACCTAGAAAATGCCAAGTTTGTGCTTTAAAAAAAAGGTGACAAAGATAAGTTAATGTTGAATAAGGCATCACTTATTGGCAAAACTCGTGCTACGCGGTCATAGAAATTGGGTGAATTGGGGAGTGTGTTTGAATTATCTATGGTGAGAATGTTTAGAATAGACGAGTGACTAGTTTACTTTTGTAACATGTCCTTGGATTGGGTGGTTTAACTACTATCCAAATATTTTACCTCACCTTTATCTTAGCCCCATTACAACCCGATGTAAAGCCCCCCCCCCCCCCCCCCCGATCATGAGCAACCATGCGACTTTGAGATATTAATGAGTAGGACGTAGCGTACTTTGAAAGATATCGGCCACGTATGCGAGTGATAGGAAGTTGACCACTTATAAATTGAGTGCGAAAAATTTCCGATTCTTCGAGTGGTTAACCTTCTAGTGTCTTTTATATAGTGTTAACACTTGTTTAAACAATTGAGTGCTGAGGTGTCTACCGGTTCGTACTTTTTGTGTTTTGGTTGATGAACTAGCTAAGTGTGGGTGGTCTTTTGATGTGAGCTTGAAGTTTTGAGGGAAGTTAAATTGTCAACTTGTCATGCCAAGTCTATTCCTTGCTGTGTTTTTCCTTGTTGTGTGATGTTATTTTCATTTTTCATGTGTTGAGCTTTGCTTGGGACAAGCAATGATTCAAGTGTGGGGGTGTGATAAGTGTGGAAACACTCATCTTTTGTGTTTATTTTAGAGTAGATTTACCGTTGTTTCTATTGCTTTTGTTTGTTCTTCATTGTCGTAATGTCATTTATCGTGCATTGTTTGTTTTAGTGTAGTCTTATGTTTTTGTTGTGTTTTCTTCATGCTAGGAGATTTGGTGAGCTGTTGTGGAGGAAGTGAAGTCACCTTGGGTCATCGTATGCGATTTGATTTGCCGGGAGGAAGGACGCTTAATCGAGACCTCGAAGACGTGGGCGAGGTGGACCTCTTGTGACTCCAATGCTGATAACTTTCTCATCCGAAGTCCGATGGAGACGAGTGAGATGGCTCTGGAAAGAAGACATCCGGGGCTACAACTTTATCTCTAATGGCCTTCTTCAAATTTGGAGTCTAAGAGGGGAGAACGCTAGTTTCAATGTCGTGGTCCAATTCTGTCAAGATTTTATCACAAGTGGGCCGAATTTGAAGACTTGTTTTGGGCCCATTTTGGGCTTTAATTGTAATTTCGTGGCTGAGATATTTTGGGGGGAAAAATCTTGTATAAAAGCCTTTGCTTGGCTTTCCTTTAGATATTATGAGATATTTTGGTAACAACTCTCCACTAACTCTTAGTTTTGGAAAAAACTTGGTGAACCTTGGAAAGGATTTTGTAAGAAAACGTGAAGGTAGAAGGAAGGAGGATATTTTGGAAGCTTTGAAGATCATCTTGAGCTTTCTCTTACTCCCTCTTTTGTTCATGTTTTGCTTGCATAGTTTAATGAATTTGTTGAGCTATTTCTTGGATATGTGTGAGTAGTTGATTAGTGGGTTGGGTGCCTTGACATCTATTTAGCCTATAGTTTAGGGGGTTTAAATGCTTAGGATTATGTTCTAGTTTTGGAGCTTAAAGCTTAGTTTTGGTTGATCACCTTGACTATGAGTTGTTTAATGCTAATCGCCGAGAGGGGTTAGGATTAATGGACCTTTGGACTAGTTGACTAGTTATCTTTTGATGAGAGATCTCATTAGGTGATTGGTTGTCCTTGGAGTGGAGATTATATTTGGTTGTTAGTTAGGTTAGGTGGCTATTTTGTGGCGAAGGCGCATTTAGTTCATCTAGGCCTAGTAAATAATCATTTTAGACTAATTTATGGTGAGAGCGTAGATTAGTTGCCTTAGAAACACTCGGATAATAACACGAACTTAGTAAACCCCTTGAATTATTTGGTCATTTAGTTTGTCATTGGTACCTTGCCCACTCTTATTTTATTTGTAAAATCATCTTATTTTGTAGTAGTGTTATTTCGACTAATAGATTGTGTGTTTAGACTTGACAAAACCTTCTCATTTAGTCCTAGACTAGTGGTGAAGTCGAGTTTGCGGCCTAGAACTTAGTCCTTGTGGGACGACAATCCCTTACTTACTCATTATTGTAAAGGGAGCTGAAAAACCTTCCTTTCATTGCTCCCCTTTTGGTGCGGCACCTTCGATTGAAGTGGCAAGTCCGAGGTGTTTGGCTAATATGGAATTTGTGCCTCATCGTCCAGCATCTTGTGCACTGGTTGAGCAATATTCCACTGATTCAAGTGATGCAGCTGCTGCACTTCAGGTTGACTGTGTTGGGCAAGAGGTGGAGTCTACTACTGCAGCTATGCTTGAGGTTAGACCGCAGCCTCTCTCTGTAGGGGAGGCTGTGAGGTGTCTGGCTGCCAACTATTTGGGCAAGTCTGATAGAGAATCGCATTCAATTTTCAGAGCTTGTGGGGCTAATTTACCTGTTTTAGTTCCTGCTTTTGGCCTTTGCGAAGAGGCGCCCTCAGTTGTGCGACATCATGCTGCTTCTGACTTGGTGTATGTTGGGACATCACCCGTTGATGTGGATGTTCTGTGCGAGGTTGATCCCCCGTCTGTAGATGGGAGGACATCTGATACTATGGTTGCCGATGCTGGTGAGGATCCTACTGCTGTGGTGGAGGCCAAGAGTTTACAGGGGAGTTTGGCTGTTGTAATTGTTGGTGAGGTACTTGCTACTATGGTGGAGGCCGTGGTTTTGGAAGGGGGGTTGTCTGTTGTAACTCCCTCTGTCGACAACATTCCATCCACCAATGATATTCCGGCCCAAGAGCATGATGTACTCGCTACACCTGTAGAGGTTCAGGATGATTTGGCTACTGCAGATCTTTTCGATGTTCGCATCCTTGCTTCTGTTGCTGTTGAGGATCAGCATCTATTCCCAAATGCTATTCTGCGCTCCTTGCCCACTCCCCTGGTGACTTCGACGCGATCAAGTACCCGGCAAAGAAAGCTCACCAACAGAGCAGCGGTCCTTCAGAAGATTCCATTACAAAAGGTAAAGATTAAACCACCGTCCCTGCCTTCTCTGCCTTCCGTTCTCGACCCTGCGGTTCCGGAGGTCAGGGATGATGTGCGTGCTGAGGAGCAAGCGACGGAGGCTTTAAACACTGCCTTGCTAGTGGGTCTCACTTTGGCAGAAGACTACCCAACGACTCTTCTACGATTCAAGGAATCGGCGTGCTGAGACCGAGCCAAGCGCTTTGACCCTCCTTGATGTTTGGCCGTGATTTCATCATGCACCTAGGAGTTTTGGGGGAATTCTTCTGGGGCTTAAACTGTGGGTTTTTATTTGGTGTGTACTAGATAGCGTCTAATACCGTTTAGTCCGGATAGATGTTTATCTAGTACCTAAGGAGTTGTATTTCGATACAGTTTGGTGTAATTCTCTGGTGTTTGTTTGTGATGCAATACAAATTTTACCTTTCCAAAAAAAAAAAGATGGAAATCTAAATGAGCTCGACTAACACTTAAATTAACTCACTTATTTATAGCCTTTCAAAAGAGCTCAAACTTCTAGTCTAACCAATGAGGAACAAGTCTAAATGAAAAAATGACAAAATGCAAGATTCTATTTTATGTAAATACCATTATACTCTTATAGTAGAACAATCCACCACTTATTTTTATATATAATAAAAATAATACAAGTTGTATTACACAACCAATAACCATAAAGTAGTGTGAAACAGAACTCCGAGGCCTTATGAACATCTTAGCTATTTATGAACATGCTTCTGGCCAACAGGTTAATTTATCGAAGAGTAGTGTGACCATCAGCCGCAATATTCCTACTATAAGGGTTGAACAGTTGTTAACAGTCCTAAACATGCGGTTAGGCACCACTACAGAAAAGTATCTTGGTCTCCCAACAATTGTGGGTCGTTCAAAGAAGGCAATTTTCGGAGAGTTGGAGACCCGAGTCCGTAACAGAGTGGGTACCTGGAAGGAGAGATGCCTCTCTAAAGCTGGACGGGAAATCTTAATGAAGTCGGTACTTCAATCAATACCCACTTACATCATGAGCTATTTTATCGTGCCTGCAGAAACTTGTGACCGTATTGAGCAGACGCTTGGGGACTTCTTTTGGGGCAGTTCCAATGGTGAAAGAAAGCTACATTGGCGTAGCTGGGAGCGGATGTGCCAGTCAAAAGCAAATGGGGGAATGGGCTTCTGACGCCTGCAAAACTTCAATAAAGCCATGTTGGCAAAGCAGGCTTGGAGGCTTGTGTCCAACCCTACATCTCTAGCAGCGCGAGTCCTCAAAGCTAAATACTATCCACGTTGCCACGTTCTGCAGGCACCTACCAGTCACTCTCCTAGCTATATTTGGCGTAGTATAAAGGAAGGGTTTTCGTTGCTCCATGATGGCCTTGAATGGCGGATTGGTACAGGAAGAGAGGTTAACATATGGGCTGATCCCTGGGTACCTAGTATCTCTTCAGGTCGACCTACCTACTTACGTCCAGGAATGGATCACTTTCAATCAGTTGATCAATTGATGGTGGAGGAAAGGCTCGAATGGAATGAAGCACTGTTAGACACCATCTTTTATCCGGAGGAAGCTTCGCATATCAAGGCAATCTATCTGAGTCCTCGATGGCCATCTGATGTCCTGAGGTGGAAATTCTCAATGGACGGGTCCTATAATGTGAAGAGTGGATACCACGTCGATTTTAATAAGCGGTGGCTATCAGGAAACTGGCCTAATATACCGCAAAATGCAAAGTGCCTGGCTGAGCTGGAGGGGTTTGCACTGCCCCCCCGAATAAAGATATTCCTATGTGGAGAGTCTTGGATGATAATCTTTCGGTACGTGCCAATCTGACCAAACGAGGTATTATTATTGACGATGTTTGCCCACTCTGTCACCAGTCACAGGAAAATACGGTACACCTCTTCCTCGAATGCCCCCATGTAGCCCCGCTGTGGCATTCTATAAATATTAATGTGAGAACCTTACCCACAGCTTCCTTTATGGATAAATGGGAACAAATAGTAGCTACCGGTGTCCGGGACGACCAATGCAAAAAAGTCACTTACCTGTGGGGAATCTGGAAGTATCGAAACTCTCTAGTATTTCGACCTTCCTCTCTGATAATTTTGCAGGAGGAAGTACAGACAGCTTTGAGATTCTTATCAGACTTCCAGATGGCAAACAAGAGAACTACGATGTCCAGTGCCTTTCAGCCTACAGTCTGGTCTGCACCAGATCCTACATGGTACAAAATCAACTCTGATGCTGGTTTCAATGCTTCGGGACTCGAATGGGGAATTTGTTGCTGCAGCCCTGCGTGCGGTTCATCATATTCAACACCCGGTCCTTTTGGAAGGCCTGGGCATCAAACTGGGGATTGAACTTGCTATTTCCCTCGGTCTACAAAGAGTAGTGATTGAATCAGATTGCTAACCCGTCATTCTCGCTCTACAGCGCCATACTGAAGCCCGAAGCGACCTCGCTGTCATCCTTGAGGACATCAAAGGCCGAACGTGGGAAGTGGGGGAGCACAAATTCTCCTTTGTGAAGCGGGAAGCAAACACAGTAGCGCACATCCTATCCAAGTCCAACGCTGTTTTTGAATCTGATTTGATCTTATTTTCCTTGGCCCCTCCTTTCCTGATGGTTGCACTCTCTATTGATATGATGTAATTTGATTCCAGTTTCATCAATATATGATATTTTCCCCTTAAAAAAATAACCATAAAGTGAACTAAGCCTTTAACTTATAGTCGAACATGAAATTCAAAGAAATCATATTCTCGTCGCATATGATTTCTTGCTTTTTTAATCTTGGTAGCATATTTGAATCGAGCCTTATTCTCAATCTTAGTGTTCACAAGTGCTATAAGATCTTACAGAGATAATCTGTAAAAAACAACCTCTTACATTTTTGTTAGATTTTGAATGCATAATTAATGCATTTGGCCCATGCTGAAAGGCCCGAGTTGAAAAGTCCAAGCTGAAAAGTCCAAGCTGAGGATGGGAGAACCATTACCATATCGAAAATCGCAAGGAAATTTTCCCTGTTTATAAGGAGAAGCTCCAAGTTGGTGTAACATTAAATGTTCCACCTGAAGAGCTGACCGAGGCTGCATGCGAGGATGGTGCGAAGCACCATCCGAGCACGAGCACGGGCACGTGCGTGTGTGCATGACTCATTGGACACAGGTCGCAATGGGCGCTTTGTGGCGCACTTGGCTCTTCGCACGTGTCGCGAGGAGCTGGAGAAGTCTTAAAGTTTTGCCAAAGCTCGGACGAACGGACGCGTTTCTTCAGAATTACTTCGTGCCTCTTCGAAAATGCCTTATTCTACTCCATCCAGCGCCTATAAATAGGCCCCTCCCCCTCATTTTCAAATCATCCCAACTACAAGTGCATAAGCATTCATTAACATTGTAGTTCTCTCTCTCTCTCTCTCTCTCTCTCTTAGAAAAGTCTGAATATCCAAGGTTTGCCTGATGCTTCGAGAGTCGTTGTGCTACGAACTCAGAAGCAACCTAGTCATTGTATATTGGGGATGATTGTTGCAGCCCGTAAGCACTAAATACGTGGTAATCTCGTCTTACAGAGAAAGAGTCCAACTCTTGCCTCGATTATTAAAGATCCTAATCAAGTACACCACCTCTGACAAACAACAATCGTAAGATGAGATTTGTGTACTTGAAGATGGCATTATCAAGCTCCGCACCTACACCAGTGCCAGTGGTCCCGGGAACTGTCCACGCCGAAAGGCCGGCCAAGTTCAACGGTACCAAGTTCAAGAGGTGGCAACAGAAGATGTTGTTATACCTGACGACACTCAACTTAGTCCGATTCTTGAAGGAAGAGGCTCCGAAAGTGGCAAAATATGAGGCTGATTCACAGAAGATCACAGTGACTTCCTATGTCGTAACTATCTCCTGAATGGCTTAGACGACGCCCTGTACAATGTCTATGCAGGTACCAAGACTGCGAAAGAATTGTGGGACTCCCTGGAGAAGAAGTACAAAACGGAGGATGCCGGGATGCAGAAATTCATCGTCAGAAGGTTCCTCGACTTCCAGATGGTGGACTCCAAGAAGGTCATAGACCAAGTCTAAGAGCTGCAGGTTATTCTACACGAGATTCAAGCTGAAGGCATGCAACTCAGCGAATCCTTCTAGGTGGCTGCTCTAATCGAGAAGCTACCCCCTCTGTGGAAGGACTTAAAGAACTACCTCAAACATAAGAGGAAGGACATGGGGTTAGAAGACCTGATTGTGAGACTAAGGATCGAGGAAGACAACCGAAAGTCCAAAGTCAAGACCGGCAGGACCAACTCTGAGGCTAAGGTACACCTCGCTGAGGGAGGTACCGGTAAGAAGAGGAAGAAGCCCAGAAATAAGCAGGAGAAGCAAGAGCCAAAGCAAAAGAAAACTAAGAAGATCAAGGGCAATTGCTACAACTGCGACAAGCCCGGTCACATGGCCAAAGATTGTCGCTTGCCGAAGAAGGACGATCGTGAGAAGGCTAACCTGGCTGAGGATTTGTCTGAGCTACACCTATCCGCCATAGTGTTTGAAGCTAATCTGGTAGATAACCCAAGAGAGTGGTTTAGAGACACAGGTGTAACCCGACACATCTGCTCAGACAAGGAGATGTTCTCGACTTACACAGCCATCAACAGGCGGAAGTTGTTCATGGGTAACTCTGCAACTTCTCCCATAGTTGGATTAGGCCAGGTGGTGCTGAAGCTGACCTCCGGAAAAGAGCTGACCCTCAAGGATGTGCTGCATGTCCCAGACATTCGTAAGAATTTAGTATCCAACTTACTGTTGAGCAAAGCTGGGATGAAACTAGTATTCAAGGCCGATAGGTTTGTATTGATTAAGGCTGGTACCTTGTAGGAAAGGGTTAGCTCGAGAGGGGGATCTTCAAGATGAATGTACTAACTGTCAAACACGTCTTTAATGGCCCTAATAAAATTGTTAATTCTTCTTACTTGGCTGAGTATTCTAACTTATGGCATGATAGATTAGGACACATAAATTTGAGCTCACTAATGAAGTTAGTAAGTTTAAATTTATTGCCAAAAATAGAGTTTGACCCAAACAATAAATGTGAAGTATGTGTAGAGGCAAAAATGACCAAAGCACCTTTTCATTCAGTGGAAAGAAGTACTACACCTTTAGAATTAATTCATACCAACATATGTGATATGAAACACGTGCAAACTAGAGGTGGGAAAAAGTATTTCATCACATTTATTGACGATTGCACGAGGTATTGTTATGTACATCTCTTGAAAGGAAAAGACGAAGCTCTAGAAGCTTTAAAGAGTTATAAGAATGAGGTTGAAAATTAACTCAGCACTAAAATTAAAATGATTCGAAGTGATAGAGGGGGAGAATATGTAGCTCCGTTTGAGGAATTCTGCCAACAAAATGGCATTATTCATCAGACAACAGCTCCATACTCACCTCAATCAAATGGCGTAGCTGAACGCAAGAATTGAACTCTTAAGGAGATGATGAACGCTATGTTGATTAACTCGGACTTACCACAGAAATTGTGGGGGGAAGCTGTGCTCTCAGCTAATCACATTCTAAATAAATTGCCACACAAGAAAATGGACAAAACTCCATATGAATTATGGAAAGGGAGGAAGCCTTCGTACGGTTACCTTAAAGTGTGGGGGTGCCTAGCCAAGGTAGAAATACCTCTACCTAAAAGGGTGAGAATAGAACCCAAGACCATTGACTGCATCTTTATCGGATATGCCCATAATAGTAGCACATACCGATTTCTAGTGCACAAGTCTGAAAACCCTGAAATCAACGAGAGAATGGTCATGGAATCAAAGAATACAACATTCTTTGAGAATATCTTTCCTAAAAAGGAAACAAAAGAAGTAAGCTAAAATAAAAGAAGTTATGAAGCTACACAAGGCTCTGATCAAGGTACCGAGGAACCTAGACGGAGTAAGAAGACCAAAGTAGCCAAGTCGTTTGGTCCAAATTTTCTAAACTACATGTTAGAAAATAAACCTGGGACAGTCTAAGAGGCATTATCTAGTCCAGATACTTCTCTCTGGAAAGAAGTTATCAATAGTGAGATGGAATCCATCATGCAAAACCACACATGGAAAATCGTGGATCTCCCATAAGGTTGCAAACTTTTAGGTTGCAAGTGGATCCTTAAAAGAAAATACAAATCTGATGGATCAATCGACAAGTACAAAGCTCGGTTGGTAGCTAAAGGGTTCAAGTAGAAGGAAGGATATGATTTCTTTGACACGTATTCGCCGATCACAAGAATCACAACTATTAAAGTGCTCATAGCTATCGCAGCACTCTATAACCTCGAGATATATCAGATGGATATAAAAATAGCTTTCCTAAATGGAGAACTGAAAGAGGAAATATATATAGAACAACCTAAAGGGTTTGTTGCCCCTGGACAAGAACATAAAGTGTCCAAGCTGGTCAAGTCACTGTACGGGCTGAAACAGGCGTCGAAACAGTGGCATGAGAGATTTGACAAAATAATGATGTCAAATGGCTTTAAGATCAATGAGTTTGATAAATGTGTATACATTAAAGGCACACCTAATGCTTACGTGATTGTATGTCTGTATGTAGACAACATGCTAATCACGGAAAGTAGTAATGATCTTATCGTAAAAACAAAGAACATGTTAAAGAATAACTTTGACATGAAAGATATGGATCTAGCTGACGTCATACTAGGTATTAAAATCTCTAGGACGACTGAAGAAATTATCTTATCACAATCTCACTACGTTGAGAATGTACTCAAGAAATTCGATGCTTTTGACAAACCCCCGGCTAAGACTCTGGTAGACTTGAGTCTACACTTAGCTAAAAATAAAGGGGACCCAGTATCTCAACTGAAATATGCAAAGATCATTGGGAGCATGATGTACTTAACAAATTGTACACGCCCTGATATTGCGTATTCAATTAGCAAGCTTAGTAGATTCAGGACCAGACCACTGGCAAGCTCTGGAAAGAGTTCTAAAGTATCTAAAACATACCATGAACCATGGAATACTTTATACTAGGTATCCAGCTGTATTGGAAGGATACAGTGATGCAAATTGGATATCAGACACTAAAGACTCCAAATCCACTAGCGGTTATGTGTTCACCATAGGTGGAGGAGCTGTGTCCTGGAAATCCTCTAAATAAACGTGCATAGCTCGATCCACCATAGAGTCAGAGTTTATAGCACTAGACAAAGCTGGAGAAGAAGCTGAGTAGCTTAGAAACTTCCTAGAGGATATTCCATGTTGGAACAAGCCTGTGCACCTGTATTGATACATTGTGATAGCATATCAGCAATCGGGAGAGCACAAAGTACTATGTACAACAAAAAATCTCGACACATCCGTAGAGGATATTCCATGTTGGAACAAACTTGTGCCTCCTGCATTGATACATTGTGATAGCATGTCAGCAATTGGGAGAGCACAAAGTACTATGTACAACGGAAAGTCTCGACACATCTGTAGGAGACATAACACCGTTAGACAATTGATCCTCAAGTGGAGTAATAACCATTGATTATGTGAAGTCGAAGGATAACACAGCTGATCCTTTGACGAAAGAAATCAACAGAGATCAGATGTATAACGCAGTAAGGAGAATGGGGTTAAAATCCACACATTAAAGAACGTTCATAGCGGCAACTCAACCATGATGAGTGGAGATCCCACAAACTTGGTTCAATGAGACAACTAAGTTATGGATAGTTCAGATGATTACTTGGAACCCATCCCATTCTCAGAAGCTGCCCAAGTACAAACCTGCAGAGGTGTGGTAAGGTTAAGCGTCTACGCTTTTCATGATTCCTATACCAGAAAAAAAAGGTGGAGTATGGCTGGATATTCCTGATGGGAGATCACCTATATGAGTGTGAAGTGAGGCCGCTTCAAAAGGAAAAAATACTTATGAATCCAAGATAAGGCCCATGGCCGAAACGGACACAACGTGAGAACCAAAGGATATTAGAGATATCATTGTGTAAATGTTATTGTCTTGGTTTACATAAAAAAGCTGACCAGTTCAAGACACCGCATTCACTGAGTAGTAGATAAATCCGATAACATCTTACTAGAGAAGGTTCAAAGTCGTAAGCTACCTATCTCGATGCAATGATATTTCGTTCATGTGGGAGATTGTTGGGTTTTGAATGCATAATTAATGCATTTGGCCCAAGCAGAAAGGCCCAAACTTAAAAGCCCAAGCTGAAAAACCCAAGCTGAGGATGGGAGAACCATTACCACATCAACAATCGCAAGGAAATTTTTCTTGTTTATAAGGAGAAGCTCCAAGCTGGTGTAACATTAAATGTTCTACCTGAAGAGCTGATCGAGGCTATCTGTGAGGATGGTGCGAAGCACCATCCGAGTACGAGCACGAGCACAAGCACGCGCATGTGCTCACGCACGTGCGTGTGCGCATGGCGTATTGGACGCAGGTCACAATGGGCGCTTTGTGGCGCACTTGGCACGTCGCACGTGCGCATCATCGCGAGGAGTTGGAGAAGCCTTAAATTTTTGTCGAAGCTCAGATGAAGAGGCAGAAGGGATGGAACGTCCCGGAGACTTCCAGAAGGTCGAAGGGTTACGAGCCAACCTGAAGGGCGCACAGGCGAATTCAGAAGCTCCCAGAACACTGAAGGGACACGAGTGTGCTGCCTGCCTGCCGAAGGGGTGCCAACGACCTCCGAAGAGCCACGAACGAATTGGCTGAAGAGGCACCTAAAAGGCAGCCTGCCTGTTGGACAAACGAAAATGTATCCTCGGAATTGCTTCGTGCCTCTTTGGAAATGCCTGCCTCCACTCCATCCAGCGCTTATAAATTGGCCCTTCTCCCTCATTTGTAAATCATCCCAACTAAAAGTGCATAAGCATTCATTAGCATTATAGTTCTCTCTCTCTCTCTCTCTCTCTCTCTCTCTCTCTCTCTCTCTCTCTCAGAAAAGTATGAATATCCAAGGTTCGCCTGAAGTTTCGAGGGTCGTTGTGCTACGAACTCGGAAGTAGCCTAGTCGTTGTATCTTAGGGACGATTGCCGCAGCCCGTAAGCACTAAATACGGGGCAATCTCATCTTACGGAGAAAGAGTCCAACTCTTGCCTCGACTATTAAAGATCCTAATCAAGTACACCACCTCCGACAAACAACAATTTTTACTTGTATAGGTAGACTTATCAAGAATGTCCACAACACATTCTATAAAGCTATAAGTCTATTAAGGATTTATAATCGAGCCTTTACTTGTTGTGGTGATTATAAGTACATAGCTCAGATATAAAGCTTTTGAAATAGTATCATCCTCACTATTTCTATTTCATGTACTTTGAAATGTATCCAAATTTCTATTCCTCCTATCCAATACACAAGGTGCATATATAAAGATAGAGTTAGTTTCAATCATGACATTGATTTTATCGCTAATAGCGCCATATCTTTCATGGCCTTTCTGATTTTATCTCCCGGTAATAATTTTGTTAGCGAGTCTCCTAGTATTTAATTTGTTGGAAGAAATTCAAGTGCGATCTTTTCCTTTTTAACCATACTTTTTTATGGCCCTTTTTGGCCAAATAGATTGAATCAATATTACTATCAGATAAAAGAATCGTAATAATTATCTTTTAAAATAAAATGTCAATATTAATAAATAAAAATTTACAAATGAATTTTTACTCTTTTCTAATATGTATTAAAGGATGTCATATGCTCGTAAATAAAAACGATAGTATTCAATATATATTCCAATTAAAGTTACTTATATATATTCGTCATATATTACAAATATTATTATATAACTCTTCTTTACATTAAATATAGTTAAGATTGTAATAAATATTTAGTTTTTTTCTTCTAAGCTTATTTTATTAATTAATAATTATTTCACTAAATATATGAAATCTACTAAACAAGAAAATTATCGCCATTGCCTTGGTCCCCAGCTCCTCCATCTTCTCGGGCTTCTTCTCCGAGAGTGCGATGACCATCCCTTGTTGCACGAGGAGATCTTTGACACGCCTGTGACATAACCCAAAATTTGATGATCCATCGAACTTCACGTGAGAAAATTTTGCATCGTCCGACATCCTCTAACCTTAGCTCTGATACCAATTGTTAGGAATTTAGTAACTTCGAGAACAAAATACGCAAAGAACACAGACACAAAAGTTTACGTAGTTCGGCCTAATGCCTACGTCCATGGAAAGAAAGGAGAACATTTATTGATGATACCGAGTCACAAAGCCGTATATAACCATAAGGGAACACGTCCTTATATAATAGAGGAGCATTTGGAGTACAAGAAATCTATCTAGGTCGTCCTAAGAGTCCAAAATAAGAGTTCGAACAAAACATAAAATGACTGTCAGCACTACCCAGCGACCGCTAGATCATCAAAAACTCAACTTTTTGGAACACCCCCTAGCAATCGCTAGGGAATAGCGAGTGCTACCTCCACTCGTTTTCCACCATTTGCTTGATTTCGTCGATATTCCAACATATGTAGAGTGTAGATCATATTTGATATTTGTTGACTAATATCAAATATCGAATATGCTCTGCACTTTACATATATGGGTTTCACAAAGTTGGGATTGAATAAAACCGTGTCTTATTATAAAAATTTATTTTGTTGGACAAAATCTTTTCAAATTTTTGTATAGATACTTTTTAGTTCATGAAGTATATAAAATTATAATAAAAGTTTACTAAAGTACCATGTAGTTTTATGCTTTGTCACTATAGTACTCTGTAGTTTAACTTTTTCTTTTTAGGTGACAGATGTTTCGAAAAGTGACACTTTTGGTGACAGATTTTTAACCAGGGTTAATTTTTCTAACCTAATTATACACATCAATGCCACATCATCACCACATAGTATTTTGATATCCTAAATGGCGATGACGTGTCAAAATCTCAAAAGTCAAAATTACAAAATTGCCACATCACCAAAATTTTTATAATTAGTTTTGGAGGTTTTTAATTAGGGTTAGAGAAATAAAGGGATTGAGATTTTGTGATTTTGTCATGTCATCGCCACTTAGGATATTAAAAATATGACATGGTGATGACGTGGCATCTACGTGTATGGTCTGGTTGGAAAAATCAACCCTGGTTAACAATTTGTCACCAAAAGTGTCACTTTTCAAAACTTTTGTCACCTAAAAAGAAAAAGTCAAACCACAGGGTACTAAGGTAAAAAAGTATGAAACTACAGGGTACTTCAGTGAACTTTTTCCTAAAATTATTTATGAAAAAAACAAACAGTTTAAGAGCATTTATAGAAAATGGATATTTATTATAACAATCGCAGAAAGAAGAAAATTAAAGGAAAACTATCGACTTACGAAAATGCAAGCAATCAAACCCACCCCGGATTATGGTTAGTTAGACCTGACCACGAATCGAATTAGGTCGAATTCGAATCGAATTAGTTCAAATTCAAATTCATCAAAATCTTAAACCATATTTAATTTGTCTAAAATTAAATTGAATACAAATTATGATTATTTGAATTTGAATTGAATTCAAATTATTTTGTTAATGCACACGTTCCCTTGGATTCCCGTAGTTGTTATTTCTGTTTATGGGAATTTTTAAATTCTAGAAAAGTCAGGGTTTCGGTATTTATTTAATGAGTTTCGATTTGTTTAATTAGATTTTAATTGGATGGATTAGGATAGTAGATTGTTTGGTTAGACACGATTCGGTGGGGAAGCGGCCAGAAAGCACCATCCGGAGCAAACGTTTTCAAAATGATAATTAGTGAAGTGATAATTATATATATATATATGATATATAAGTGAAGTGATCTATTAACAGCAAAATCTCAGTAATGTTAAACTCTCGGTAATACTTATCAACAAATAAACTTAAAACCTAATTATTTTTAATCAAATCTTCAAATAGATATTTCAGGATTCAAATCCTCCCCTGAAACAAACCCTATCACCCCACCCCTTACTCATGTAACCACCTTTATCTCCTCCAATACTCTTCGTTTTACACTATATCAGAAAAAAATCTTTAACACAAAACAGAAAAAGCTAAAATATATTTTCTCTTCCATAATCTCAAAGTAATTTGTTATTTTAAACTTCCACGATTTTTTTTAAATTCTATTTTCTCTTCAATAATCCCAAAGTAAATCCTTACTTATCAAAAAAATCTCAAAGTATATCTTTTGGACGATCTTCAAAAAGATACAGAAAAATCCTAGAAAAACAAAAAAATCTAATATTCTTTAATAAATTTTGTCAATATTTCAAGGATTCAAATCCGTAACCTAAAACAAACCCCATCCTCATCCCTACCCCTCTCCAAAAACTTATATAAACACTCATTTCCCATCTCATATCCTTCGTTTCACACCCACCAGAAGTACATAGACACAGAAAGAAAAACTAAAAAAAAAAGAGAACGATGGCTCGGCTTATGATCTTCTTCACCCTCTTCATTGCCACTATCGGAGTCTTCTCCGAAGCCGGACAAGCTTCGAAACCGGCCCCACCTCCGGGGCCGGACTGCTCGACCATCGTATACAATATGATAGACTGCCTTGACTTCATAAGCGCCGGGAGCAACGCCACCGCCCCCACGAAGTCGTGCTGCGGAGGGGTGAAGTCGGTGATCGCGGTCAGCCCGGATTGCCTTTGCGTCGCCATGGTCACGGCCGAGAGCATTGGTGTTACGGTGGATAAAGCTAGGGCTAAGGTCCTTCCCGGTGATTGCAAAGTCCCGGCTTCGGCCTATCATGATTGTGGAAGTACGTAATCTCTATATGTGCATGAATTGCGTGCGCATCTCAAATTTTTTTGAGCTATGCATCATTGTTAGAAAAAATAAAGTCCGTCAATATTACACTTCACCAAAAAATTCAATTACTGAGTATATCCGACGGTTCAATAATATATTGTTTGGTTCGGTCACGAGTCTCATCTATTATTATTTTCAACAAAAAAAATTAAACGATTTTCTTATTTGTGTGTGTTATTTTTCCCACGTTCAAGAAAAATGAATGATTTAGATTGCTTCTTAGTACATTAAGATCGCCAGTGATTAATTGTGATTATAATGTTTAATTTTTTTATTCTTTTTTATGCAGGCTCCCCATCGCCCTCCCCTGCTCCAGTTCCAGGTACTCCAATTAATTTTGATTTATTTTCCTTTTTTAGTTGTAATTGATACCCTCCCCCGGTGCTATTAATCCCCGATTTGATAATTTTTTTATCAATTTCGGAATAACCTAAAATCATGGGCATGTAGTCATCAAACCCTTAATTTCCGTTTAATATATAATTTATCTTTAAATGCATCCTATTCGGTTAAGATTATTATATTGAGTTCAAATCTTGGCTGAAATTTAGCAAATGTAATTAAAGTCTTGAATCTTTTTTAACATACTATTAGACCCGACAATACTTGATTTTATTTTGTGAAATCGCAGCTAACCCACCACTAAGTCCGGCCCCGAAGCCCGCACCGCCAACGAAGCCCCCAAGCCCACCATCGACGCCACCACCAAGCCCACAAGTGCCAACACCAGCCTCACCCAGCGGAGGAGCCACCGAGGCCCCAGCCCCAGCTCCGGCAACGAAATCAGGGGCCTATTCCATTGGTGTTCCTTGTTTGGGCCTCCTCATGGGCCTGGCCCTTTCAGCCTCTTATATCTTAGCCTAAGCAATAAATGTCCATCACTAGCTTTTGTTTTCGTAGATCAGTTTAGGATGTTTATGTTTTTATTTTGATGAAGCTTGTTTGGATGTTGATTTTGACGACATTTCTTGGGTTTGTCTTTGATTTCGTTGTGGATGAACATGTGTTTGGTACTTTAATTCTCTCGTTAGTAGTTGTGATCTTTTGATTCTCTAAAAAACTGCTGATCTTTTGTTACGACTTACGAGCATTTCTCTTCCAAAGAAGTCGTGCTATTTTTTTATTGATATGTACTCGTATACAGATAACTTAATCTAGATTCAAGTCATGTAGAATATTTGAATAATAAAAAAATACTCAAGTATTTAGTGTCATTTGTTAGTATTTAGTTGGTAGAGATATTGTATCTTGTTTTGAACAAGTAAAATTTTATTTATTAAAAATAAATCGCCTAAATAGTAAGTTTAGCCATGTAGAAATATTGTATCTACCACCAATAAATACGCAACTAATATTTTAAACACCAACTCCAAGTTGACCATGATTATATATTGAAATGGAGAGGATAAAATTCAAATATTCTCACCCGAATTCTGTTTTTATTAATAAGTTGTGATCTATTAATTTTTCAGTACCAGAAAAAAAAAATTTATAGCGAAAATATGTTGTGAAGTAGATACCATCAATCTGAGAACATGGAGTATAGCGGCACATCATAACAGCACACTATTTGAAGGGTACATCACAATGACACATTAGTTTTTAAAAGAAAAATAGAAATGTACATCAATTTTCAAAGGTCAAAACACAAGGACACATCAATTTCAAAGGCAACACACAACATCAATGAGAACAAGATTACTAAACTCTCAACACCAGTTTTCAACATGAACCAACCGACGACGACGTCATCTCGGTCATAACCTCCCTCGACAACAACGACAATAGCAGCAAGTGGTCCAAAACCCTCAACCTAATCGCCCAGGCCGCTGCTACAACTCCCCAGAACTTGATTCCGCCTTCTCTGACGACGTCATTTTCCTCCTCCTCCTCGTCCTCTTCGGTGACCAACCTGGTCCCTCCCGCTTGCACCAGGTAGAGCCTTCTAGAAGTCGTCTATGCAATTTCCAAGTCTAGAAATGATGGCATGTTAGAAATCCTCTCCCGTTGCCTAGTTGAGGATGGTCTGGAGCTTATGGGCTAGGTTAAGTTTGAGCGCGCAAGTTTCCCCGCTCACATGTTCAATAGTTAATCAATTTTAGTTAAGGTGTGAATTGCCTATCACATGTTCGATCAATTTTCTAGTAAAACTATTTAAAATTTTCAAGCAATTAACCGTGTGTTTCTTTATATTGTTGATCATCGTTCAATTCATGTTATCATTGAGAAAAAAGATTGTCCCAATCTAGCACACCAAGCATCTAACAATGGTACAATATGCGGCTAACAATAGTACATCATGCAACAACAGTTGTACATTATGCAGTTAACAATAGTGTGCTTATAACAAGGAAGGAGAAGAAAGGAGGAGAGAAAGTTGAGAGGAGGTGGACAAGAGAGGAAGGAGTAGGAGAGGAAGTCCGAATGAGGAGGGAGAAGTTGGGCGAAGGAGGGAGGAAGAGGAGTAAAAAGGAGGAGGGAGAGTGGAGGAAGGGGGAGGGAGTGAGAGAAGGAAGGGGGATGGAAGAGAAGGAGGGAGGCGGAGGAGCAAGGAGGACGAGTAAGAGGAGGTAGGAGGGAGGCGGAGGAATAAGGAGGACGAGTATGAGGAGGTAGGGGTTGGGAGGGAGGAGGCATGAGGAGGAAGTGGGAGGGGGGCAGGAAGGAAATTCGAAAATACCCCTCATTTATACCTAAGTTGATCTCACTATAAGCCACCCCCACGCCCGTTCTCCCATACAATGGCCCACAATGAAACCTAGATGGTGCTACCCATTTATACTAACAGCACTGAATTCTACCTCATCTTTTGGGCATGCCTATAAAAATAGGACAAAACAATATTGGAGAAAACTATTTGTTCACGTTATTCTGTCCATTGTTCGGTAAATCTCAATACATGATGAAATATTCAGTACAATTCTTGTTTGTTACTTGCAACAGTTCAACTTAAAATTTAGTTATTGACAAAATTATCTTTCAAAGAAAAAATAAAAATGTATTATCCGTATTCAAACGTTAACTATTTGAAAATTTCAAACATATATTTTTGGAATCCGTTTCCGAACAAGAAACTATACGATATAAAAAAAATTGGATATAGATTATCCAAACTATTTAATTTATTAAACAACATGTTATGTATGATTTCATTCAAATGAAATGCCACCCAAAATTATTCATAGAATAAAATTTTATCTGAATATTTTGAATATTTCATCTCATAATCTAAAAAATGTATGTTTAAAAAAAATCCAAATCTATATTCTAATATTGAAATATTTGATTACGAATAAAAAATTGATATTAGACACGAAAATCACATATTAGATATTGGGTTAAACATGGTGAAGAAAAAAAGTGTTCAGGATAATATGGTAAAAAAATATCACCAATAATTTCTATTCATGGAAAAAGATGGGATTTTTTTAGGTGGACTATGACAAATTTCTAATTTTGTACAAACCATTACTTGCATAAAACTTAGCCATAAACAAAATTACTTGTTAAGACTTGTCCAAGCCCTCAAACTAAACGCAGCCTTAAGTCCCTTATTTTTCAACTTGGAACACCCCCTCTTCTTTATGATCTTCTGCCTAGTATCATTCTTCGATATTTTTAACGGGTAAAAGAATATTAATGAAAAATGGGTAGAAAGTTTAACATATTTATAAATGATTATTTTATAGTAAAAAATAAAAAATATATAATGGAGTCAACTCCCTACTATTGACATGTTGAGTATTTTTTTTAATAAGATTGAAAAGGGAGGAAACCTATTATTGGAACGCCTCTACTTGAGTGGTTGTCATATTGCTAGCCAAGTTCCTTATTTTTAATATTTTTTGAAACTTTTTAAAGTACTAAAATTAGTGTTGGGTTTTCCGTTAAATCTTTTTATTCGGTATAACTTTTCGAGACTAATTCGTAGGTCTCGAAAAATTATGTAAAATCAAAAGAAATTAACTCATTCAAATAACCAAACACCTATTTACAACATTTTAAAATTTTAAAAAAATATTAAAACCTGGAGGTCGACCATGGATCTTGGATATGGAGGTCGCAGATCTAGAACCTGACGAACCTACAGATGGTCGTTCCCCACGCTCTCATCCTCCTCGGCTCCGCCTCTACCACTATAGCCCCAGCCATCGCGAACAACCTACTCTACAACCTCGTGCTCGTTCCGATGTAGCACGTCCCAAGAATGCTCACTGCTCTTTCTATTTTTTTCTATTTTGTGTATTTTCTTCCTGTGTGGGTTAAGTTTTTGGAAAAGTATTGTTATTGAAATTGCAAGAAATTGGCCGAAATCCCTTCTTCCAACCGACGTAGCCCTTTTTTTTGTTTACAACCTAGATTGAGGCGACCCAATAACAAGTCCTCTCTTTTTTAATCTTAATTTTAAAAAAACATACCGTGTCATTGTCACGTGTCAATAGCATAGGTAGAGTCGACTCGCTGCTAGGTCAACTCCAATATATTTAGTTATTTATTTATTAAAAACTATCCATTTTGAAATATGTCTAAGTTTCTACATATTTCTGAAATATATAATATTTTTACATATTTCAGAAAAAATCCCCATCATCCTTCAGTCTTTATTCAAGCGGCCCATGTCAATTGCAATTGCGGACTGAGGAATAAACTGACGCGAGTGCAGTAATCATTATGACTAGGACTCTCAAGGGGAAGATTAGACTAGAGCTACCACCTACCTAGTCTAACCTAAGTCATAAAATAAATAGTTAATTTTTTTTGTCATTCACATACAATCAAATCTAATTAAATATTTTTTTACTCTAGTAAAGATCTTGTCCAATCTAGGTCATTAAATAAATAAATAATTTTTTTCTCATCCACATATTATGTAGAAAAAATTACGCTGAAACCCTTGGTGTTAGATATATTCGGTGCCCCTGTATTTCAGAAAATGATTAAAAACTCTCAGAAGTTAAGTTTCGTTATACTATTAGGCCTCTCACTGACGTTAGCGTTCATTTTTCTCTTATTTTATATTTAAAATAACTGTTATACCCTTACTCTGGTTAACTAAAATTGCTGGTCATTTTCTTCGGCGACCAAAAATTTTCTAGACCCAAGAAAAATCAAGCAGAGGCTTGACGGACATAATAGATACCGAAAGCCAGGCAAAGCAGGACAGTAGGCAACAAAGGTCGGCTCCAAAGGGATTTGAGGCTGCCTGATCTATGCAAAATAGCACAATAGAAAGTCAGATCTGAGACACCGAACTAAAGCTCCAAGGGAACTTCCTGTAAAAGTGACGACAGAAGCTAAGAGTTCGGCTTTACGAGCCCCGATCGAGAGGTTATAGGAGAGAAGCTGGGAAAGAGGCGTGTGATGGTGGTGGTAGCTCTAGAGTTCGGCTGAGCAGCGGAGCCAAATTCTATGAAGCCTTCGTCACAAGGAGAACTGAGAAAGGAACGATGAAAGGTCGGGACCACGTAACCCAGAAGCCCACCGCCCTCCTCCCCATCACTGCTGTCGATAAGGCGGCCCTCGTGGGAAGTGGCAATCAGGTGGTTTTGAGTGCAAGGTCACCATCGACGGCCACACCGATGACTGGAAGGCCATTGTCGGCTTCGACTTCTCCCTTCTCCCTGCACTCGATTCTAACGCTGATAGACTTTGCACGACAGACGAGATGCATTCTTTTTGCTTCAAGTCGACAAAATCTTCCTCTCAGAGAGGATATTTTTTGTTGGTTTTTTAATTAATTTTTGTGAGGATAAAAATGTCATTTACTTAAAAAAATTGATCGCTAATGTCAGCGAGGGGCCTGAGAGTATAATAAAACCAAACCACGGGGAGTTTTTAACCGATTACCAGAATAAGGGGGCGAGCACGGAATATACCAAACACCAGGATCCTGATAGTAATTTCCCTATTATCTACTATCAATTTTTTGTTTATATATAAATTATAATAAATATACGAAATGATAATTTCGTAATTATAACAAAGAATTTTTTTAATAAAGTAACAAAATTAAGATTACAAAAGTTACCATACAAAATTAGAAAGAAATAAATTAAGCTACAAATATATGTGTTAAATGATAAATTATAAATACAGAAGATGCAAATTATATATTTAATTACTAGTGCTAAAATTTTGTTAAATATCTTGAATCAAATTATTTTAAGAGCATTATGGGCTTCTCTATTGCGAAGTTGTTCTCTATTAGTAATATAAGTGAATAAGTTTTCAATGCGTTCAGTAGAGAACTGAAAAGGTTCTTCATCGTCTTCTTCTTGTTCTTCATTCCTTCTTCTTGTAGGTCTATCAATAACAAATTCTGTCGAATCATAATAACGTAGGTATGTGTTCCATTCATCCTCTACTATTATATTGTACATGTTGATACAAGCTATCATAATTCTTCCGATTAAAGTCTTGTCCCAAACAAGACGTAGACGTTGAAGGAATACAAAATGAGTTTGTAGAACTCCAAATACTCGCTCGACATCTTTTTTAACATCCTTTTGATGTTGAGCGAACAACTTATGTTTTAGAATTATTGGAGATGTAATTGACTAAACAAATGCAGTCCATAAAGGATGTATCCCATCAGTGAGATAATATGCCTTATCATTTTTGCAACCGTTGACGATGTAACTCATTTTTGTGACCGTTGGCGATGTAACTCACTTTTCCATTTTTTTTCTCTTCTCTCATTCACGGCCCAACCCTGAGGGCTACTGATAACTGCAGTCTTATAACTAGAAAAGAATCAAAGTTGATGTGGAAGACTAAATGGCAGGTCAAGAGATCAATGTATCCTCTTGGTTGAAGTAACTACATTTTGTAAGCGTGAGATTGTTTGCAAGTGCCCAAAATTCACATATTCATAAAATTTTGAGTTGGATATGAACATTCTAACAAGATGTTATAGAAAATTGGGCAAATTACTCTCAAGTCCCTGACCTTTGGTCACCCTCCCTCTAGGATCCCTGGATTTTGAAAAATGATTGTCCCGTCCCTAAGTTTTGATGATAATAGACTCTCGGGTCCTTAGAGCCAGAATATTTAATTTTTTCCAGCGAACTCCTACTTGAAAAGACAAAAATGCCCCTCCCACTTAAAAAATAAAAAATTCTCTCCCCCTTCTTCCCCAATTCATCTTCAACCTCCCACCTTGAAAATTCCAATTCGAAATAGCAATCGAATCCATCATCGACATTGAAATGAAAACTCAAACCCTACTTGACAGAGGCTTACCTAGCGTTTCTCTTGTAATCAATTTGAAATAGCAACCTTATCTCGCGTTTATCTTATAATTAATTAAACAAAGGTGAATCTTCAAACATGAAAACCTCAACCCATAAACTTCAATTGAAAACCCAGAAATTTGAAACTTGAAAAAAACCCAGAAAGTTTTGGGTCATAGTCATTATAACCCAGAAAGTTGGAGTTGGTGAGACTCTCCAGGTTTGGCTGCAGGTGGTTTGTCTGAGGCTCTCTACGTTGTTGGAGGAGAGATTCATTGTAGATGTTATAATTTTGACAATTTGGTCATCCAATTGCATCGAGGAAGAGAATTGCAATCAGAGATTTTGGGGAAAAATATTTGGAGATAGTTCACTGGTTGGTAAAGTGGAGAGGGAGAAGGGAGAGAAAATGGCGAGAAAGGGAAGTGAGGAGCAGTAAAGAAGATGAACCCTAATTTGAGATAGTTGTTCGAATTAAAATTTTAATTCAAAATAGAATTTTCAAAATTAGGGATTATCAAATTTTTATTCTCTCTAATTATTTTATATTGTCACTATAAATGTTTAGATTTATTTTTGAGTTTTGGTTTTAGATTTGATTTTGGTTGAAGGTGGGAGGAAGAAGGTGAAGTGGGAGGAAGAAGAAGGGAAAGAAAAGAAGGTTTTTTTAGTAGGAGGGCATTTTGGTCATTTCAAGTGGGGGTTCACCGGAGAAAAAAGAATATTTCGGCTCCAGGGACCCGAGAGTCTATTATCATCAAAACTTAGGGACGGGACAATCATTTTCCAAAAGCCAGGGACCCTAAGGGAAGGGTGACCAAAGGTCAAGGACTTGAGAATAATTTGTCCTAGAAAATTTGTTCAACGAGACTCATGACCCATTGTTATTTTGAATTGGATATGTAAAGGGCCGGCTAGGTTCCTCATTAAGTGAACTAACTTCCATGCTTCATCTAGTTTGGCACTTTGTATGTTAATGGTTTTGCTTAACATTAAAACTAGCAAAATAGTAGCTTCGACAAGAGAAAAACCCATATCAAAGCAGTTAAAAATCCTAGCCGAGGAGAGGCGACACCGCTCTCTCTTTCCCTTGAAATTTTTTTCAAGGCCAAAATTTTCTAGTCATTTCTAGCTTATCTTTTTTGCCATAGCTCGTAGTACCTTCTTGGGCTTTTTTTTCATCTCTGTCTTCCTCTTCTTTCTCCCTTTTTTCCCTTTCTTTTTAGGTTTTTTTTTTGTTTTTGGTTCTTCTTGAACCAGATCAAGCCTAACCCACCTCGGATCTGACATCCTCTCACCAGCAGCCGCAGCCATAGCTCGACATCCTAAAGTCGCAGTTGTAACTCGCCTGGAACTTGCTTACCGGACTCTGGGAGCGTACAGGTTCGGGGGAAGGTTGGAACCCGTGATTTCTAAGTGCTTTATTATGGCTTGCTTATATATTTCTTCTGCTCATCTTATTCCTATGATTGGTTTTAATTTTATTAGTTTAGTTGTTTTTGTTGCTTTTGTCTATGTTAACCAATTTTAGATCGGTTTTTTGTTTGTAATGTTTGTTATATTATATTTAATTGTAGAACAAGATGTTGTCCCTATTTTATTCGGGTCACTCCGGATAAGGATATCTCCATCAAGTCATATCTTGTATGATATAACTATGTGGAGACCTCTTGGTTCGTTTGTAGCGAAGAGTAGAGCTTTAGCTGATCATATGTTCAACAGTTTCTTGGATGGTGCTTCCGACATGGAAGTGGACTCGGCTTACAAAATTAAGGCCCTCGCCAATACCATTCATATCCAACAATCTTGTAATCCGGCCCGACGTAGTAATCTACAACTGCCTACGTCGGGTCCTTGTGTTATCTTTGGCTTTTACACTATCTCTTGTAATTCGCTTTGTAACCGTATATTATTAATAAAAATTTTATAGGCCACACCTTTCCAAAAAAACACCGAAGATTCTTTTGACGTCAAAGAATTTAGGGCAAATTACTGTAGCCACCTCTTGTTTAACTTCATAAACGATTTAGTCCCTCTAATTTTGAAAAACATTATGACATCCCCGCCTTCGATTTTATTATACGTTCGAGTCCCTGGCTCATGTTAGCAACTCTTTTTTTTCATTTTTGTTATTTAAATGATAAAAATACCCTTACCAAACAAAAAAAGTCATCACCTCCATCATCTCCGATCAGTCCCTTCACTTCACCGCCGTCCACCACCGTCACCACCAGTTGCATAACTAAAAACCCAGAAAAGCTAGATCCAGAAGAACAAAAATTGAAAGAACCAACAATTAAATCGATGAAATCAAAAACCCAACGAAGAACATAAACCGAACGAACCCAACAAAAATCAAAAGAACCTAACAACAATCGAAAGAACACAATGACCGGCAACACCGCCAACCTCGTCATCTCTGAACAAACCGAACACACCCACCATCGCCGTTCTCCTTCCCTCTTCGTAATCGGTGAACCGCTCCATTGAAATCTCACCGCCGTCCAACCACAACGTTCTAGGACCAAACCTGGGCCTGACCGCCGGTGAGGTAGATGTGAGCCTGGATGCGGGCGGCGGGGCTGGTGACAGCAGGAATGACCCGGATAGCGACATGACCTCTAACCTCCTCTATGAGGAAACCACCTCCCCGTGAGATTCGGGCTTGTTCTTCGAACCCGTGGGGTGGCCTCGTGGCCGTCTCGAAGAGGAGGAGGAGTTGTCATTACCCTTTTTGGGTTCCTTGGAACACCGTAGGGGACGAGCCATCCTGTTGGCCTTCTGGTGATTCAGATCTTTCTCGCTCTTGTTGTTGGTGATGGTGGAATTGGTGCGGGTGGAGGTGGAAAGGAGGAGGAAGAGGCTGGATCTTTCTTGCTCATTGATTTTGTTGTTGATTGTGTTTCTCCATTGTGGTGATGGTTGGCCCGTCGGAGGAAGAGGAAAGAGATGAGGGAGGAGATTTTTTTTGTTTTAAATGGTATTTTTGTCATTTCAATGACAAAAATAAAAAAAAAGAGTTGCTGACATCAGGCAGGGACCCCAAAGTAAATAAAATCAAAGACGGAGATGTTAGAATATTTTTCGAAACTAAAGGGACTAAATCGTTGATTAAGTCAAACAAGAGGGGTGCTAGAGTAATTTGCCCAAGAATTTATTGCAATCCAGCTCATAATTTTCTGTAAATTTGCACTTGCCTTTACGGGTCTCTCTCTTGATTTTTCTGTCCTTAGAAAGGATCCTTACTACAATTAGTGCAAGGTGGTTTGGATTTATTCATTAGTTCACCGTGTACTCTGCTATTTCTCTATACTGCATCTTTGGGGACAAGGATTGATTCTCATCTTTTGTCAATTAACAGAAGATGAGTGGAAGGGTAATTTAAACGTGAAGACCTAATCAGCTTAAGCTTTAATGCCAAGGTAATAGAATGGGTTCATTATTTGTGATAGTTAAGTAAGTGAAGTCTCAAAATTTTAAAAGGACAAGTGGGAAAATTTTATATTGTTCTATTGACAAGTATGACTCGATATACTCAATGATTACGATTATACCGAGTTGTAATTTTATGACGAACGTTGCATGTTGCCACTTCATATGAGAAGACTACTATAAATTTACTCGGAAAATTGAGGTAGTGTTGTTGATATAATCGGAGATCAACTCAGATAGATTCACAGATTGAGATATTTGCAGAAGACGAGGAAAATGTAATTTCGCCATTTGGAAAGGCTTCCAGCGTGAGAAAGAATAATTACGCTGCGCCCTTTTTTGGTTTTTTGGTCAAGCCCTTTTTGGTTAATATGCAAAAAAGGAATTCAAATAGGATCTCCTCTCATTTAAGAATGAGCGCACTTTAACGTGCAACTGTTTCCTCAGGAGTACTGATGGTCAGTCAATTCAGAGGCATAATTTCCATCCAATTAGCACTCATTTTGGCTTCACGATGAACATGTAGTACGCTCGCATTCCAAACACGGCTGTAGAGTATTCGAAATCGGTGTAATTAAATTGGATAACTTTTAAAGTTTCGAGTTTAAATTGTTAAGAACATAATCTTATATTTTTTATTTAGGTCAAAGGCATATAGACGGCACAAGGGTTAATAAGTTTGTTAGAATCTCTGTATGCAACTTAAAGTCTTAAGATTTTGGGTTAGATACAATGATTATAACAAATTTCAAAGAGGTTTATGGTTCAGACCTTGAAAAAAGTGAAAAAAAACCTTAAAAAAACTTATTTATTTGGAGGGTAATCTACTATTTGGTGGGAGGGTAATCTACTATTTGGTGGGAGGGTAATCTAATGTTTGGTGGGAGAATTTCAAAATTCTGATTCGCAATTATAGGCAAATATAGTAATACAATGGAGAATTTATATCCCCAAACCAATTCTAGAACTGAGAAAATTGTATACCAAATATAAAGACAGAGGTCGCTCCGAATTAAAGTCCATGGTTAATAGATAACTAATGAATGTTGAATGCCATCGAGTCCTCCATAAACCCCTAAGTAAACGAGGAGAGTCCTCCAAACCCCTATAATTAACCGAGCGAAAACACACACCCTTAAGGCTTAAACAATGATTAACACAGGATTAGAGAGGTGGCTTAGGTTTCGCTTCCCCAGTGAAAACTACAGGAAGAGAAACGAAGTCCAGCTGGCACCCAGACCAAGGTAATTTCCTCCTCCTTAATCAACTTCGCCGGTTCCTAAGTTGGTTTTAACTCGGATAATTGAATCCATCTCCTTCCATGGAATTGCAGCTCCTTTAGCTTCTCCAACAGTCAGAGGAAGCCTTCGGCATTGAGAAGGAAGAATGCTGGAACAAGGTACGGTTTTTGGTCTCTCGTTACACCCGTCAAGAATTGAAACTTAATTTTAGTGTCTAGTCCTGTGGTTCTTGATACATAACTCAATTGATAAACAATAAAATAAGAATTCGAAATTTAGGGTTCAAACTCCAAAAAAATCTCCGGAACTCTCTTTAAAAAAATTAGAGTGCAACTTGTAGTAGGGTTTGTGATTTAAACTTTAATTAGGGTTTTAGCGTTTGCGAACACTTTTTGGAGTTGGTGTGTTGCGGTAATTTTTGGCGCACATTTGGGAGATCAGGAAGCTATTTTTCTGCTGCAAAAATTAGCGTAATGAAGAAGTCTGACATTGAAAACTTGGAAACACAATAGTATGTCCGAATTTTGCTTCAAAGTAGTAACAGCTCGAATATAAATTAATCGACTAATGAATATTTAGATACAGGTGGTATCAGCGTGCGACTATTAGGGTTAGGATTTATTGTTTAATAGTCAATTGGCTTCTTAATTTATCGGATTAGAAAATCCTCATTGATATTTCATCCTCCATCTATTATATATACAGTAATAGTATTTCCTTGCTCTTCGTTTACGATTTTCCTCATCACATTTGTTGTGTTTTCTATAAAGCCAGTGATAACTTGTTAAACCAAAATGCTCAACTAATGTTAAGTGTTAATTCGGTGAAAGTGTGCCGACTGAGAAAATCTTCATCAGGGGAAATCAATAAGTCAATGGAGAGGTTTACTTTACTTATAAAGTTATAAAAAGTGTTTTTCCGACATGAAATATTTGGTTTGAAGATTCTGGAGAATAGGAGAGAGAACGCCACGGGGTGGATTCGGTGGGGACAAAGCTAGTCCGTAAATTTGGGGACTAAAAGAGTTATTAAAACAATCAGGGGTAAGTTTGTCAAACTAAAAAATTAGGAATAACACTCTTATTTATGAAAGCATTGAAAAGGTAAAAAATAAAAACCTATCCCCCAATAGACGTGAAAGACTCTTCACATTCTCAAAGAAGAACTCTTCAAATTTTTTTGAACTTCAAAAACCTTACCAGATATTTTTTTTAAAATCGAACTTAATATCTTAATCAGTGCCTATAATTTTGTATTTCCTAAACATAAAAAAATATCTTCAAAAATTTATATATTTTTATTTTGGTCGAATTCATATATCTTCTTTTCTTCTAGTATTTAATCTTTTTCCCTCGTCATCAAGAACATTTCAAGATCAATTCATAAATCTGAATTTTTTCACTAAAATTTGAGTTATATATGTATAAAGTTATTCGATTCGTAAACCAATATCACTTTAATCGAAAACTAATATCACTACATTTGGAAACTAATATCACTACATCCGAAAATCAATATCACTACACCACAAAACCAATATCACTACATTCGAAAACCAATATCACTACATCCGAAAACCAATATCACTACACCACAAAACCAATATCACTACATTCGAAAACCAATGTCACTACATCCGAAAACCAATATCACTACACCACAAAACCAATATCACTACATTCAAAAACCAATATCACTACATCCCAAAACTAATATGACTACATCCGAAAACCAATATCACTACATCCGAAAATCCAATATCACTACATTAAACAAATATTACTACATTCGAAAACTAATTACATTTTGTTATTTGGTCTTACATTTTGATATTAGTTTTTAGATATTTAGATATTATTTTTTAGATATTTAGATATTAGTTTTTAGATGTATTGATATTGGTTTTAAGGTTTATTGATATTAGTTTCGAGGTGTAAAGATATTGGTTTTAACGTACATTGATATTGATTTTTAGATGAATTGATATTGGTTTAAAGGTGTATTGATATTGGTATTAAGATGTTTGGATATTGGTTTTTGATTATTTCGATATTAAATTTAGGTATTTTGATATATGCATTTTTAGCGGTAAGGATATTGGTTTCGAGGTGCTGTGATATTGGTTTCGAGGTGCGGTGATATTAGTTTGTCTAATGTATTGATATTGGTTTGTATCTGTAATAAATATTTGTACATACTAAAACTAATATCAGTACATAATCAAACCAATATCTGTATATACTCAAACCAATATCTGTACATACTCAAACCAATATATGTATATAATCAAACCAATATCAGTAAGTACTCAAACCAATATAGATAAATACTCAAACTAATATTTGTACATACTCAAACTAATATAAGTCCAAATTCAAACCAATATCGGTCCACACTTAAACCAATATTAATGCATACTCGAACTGATATCTGTACATACTGAAACTAATGTCAATAATCCTAAATAATTCAGCGGGCCGGTTCATGTTTGAAACAAATCCAAAGTATCACAATATGAACAAAATAACTTTACCATCAAAGAACATAAACAAGTCTGATATAATGCAATTTATAACACAAAATGTGACTACAATATGTCAAAAAATGTGGCATGACCACTATTCCCTAGCTCACTTCTTTGATCTTGTATAAACCCTTGTCCCTTTTCCTTCATGCCACTGCAACGCTCAGGTCAATACGGTTGGTAGTATCAAATTGTCCGGCTGTGCTATAACCAATATTTGATCTGTAAACCTATATCAATCCAGCTCAAAACTAATATTAACCCAACTCAAAACCAATATCATCAAATCGTCAAATCAATATCGACACATTGTTAAACCAATATCATAACATTTTCAAACCAATATCAACACATCGTCAGAACAATATAACCAATATCAACACATCGTTAAACTAATATCATCACATCGTCAAACCAATATTATCACATCGTCAAACCAAATATCAAACCATTGTCAATCTCTTATTAACAAATATCATCACATCGTCAAACCAATTAGTACCTTTTTCTTTTGAGGTTCCACCTTCTCATCTCTTATGCTCTTCTCTGCAGCCTTCTGCTTCATCTTCAAATCCTTCTCCATTGAAGTTCAATCATCACCGGTCAGCAAAAAATAACAAATTAATAAACAAAAACATGACTTGAATGCCAAAACAGTTCCACAGACCCTAATCAGACACCCAGAAAGAAAAAATTGCAATTTGGAGGAAGAAAAAATCGCACCTTTGGATAGGAGAAAATGATTGCTCCTAGAATCGGCTAGTTTATCGCAATGGAAAGGAAGAGGAGACTACCGGAGCACTGGAGAGAGAGCACGGAAGGATGGGGGTCACAGAGGGGAATGCGAGCACGGAGGTGGTCCGGTAAAGGAGCGAAAGGTGAGCACGGAGGGGTTCCGATCAAGGAGGGGAAGAGGAGACGGAGGGGAAGGGGAGACGAAGGGAAAGGGGGAGATGGAGGAGTTTCAGTCAAGGAGCGGAAGGTGAACACGGAGAGGAAGAGGAGAAGGAAGGGAAGAGGAGACAGAGGGCAACGTGGGAGGGAAGATTATGGAAGAGTATGGAAGAGTATGGAAGATGAGGGAGAAAGGAGGGAGGTGGGCCAAAAATTTTAAATTGATATGGGAGAGGAAGAGTTTGGCTATTTTAATATTCAAAATTAGTATTTTGTTGTGTAAAAAAGTCAGAAATACCCCTGACGATTTTGGACCATCAGATTGATTGATTTGAACACCCAATCTAATCTGAGGGCTAAGAATGTAGTCCCCACCTATGGACTAAATTTCTTTAGTCCCCACTCAATCCGTATACGAACGGCTATTGTATTGAAAGTTCTTAATTAGGAGAGAAGGCTATTCATTAATTATGACCATAATAATCATTCCATATTCATTAATTATGACCATAATAATTATTCCATAATTACTTAAGAGACATATTTAATATATCACTAATATTAAATATTTGTTGGCAAAATTTTGTCAAATTTTAAAAGTTCAAAAAATTATTACTCATGATATTCTCTGAATACCATGTTTGGAGTTTATTATGGTGCGTTTTGTTTTGTTCAAAATAAGTATCCAAGTCACCCAAAAAGTCAAGCGACTTGGCAAATTGTAACTGGGGCTGAGCAAAACTTGGACCAAGCTAAAACATTAGATTTAACTGAACCAGAATTATTGTTATGGTCCATAAACCAAATGTCAATCAATGGTCTGATGTGGACCTCAAATTCCAAGATTTTTGTTATCGATTTTGGATCGGTTCTTCGGTCTAAGAGCCAAAGAGAACAAAACTGAATCAGAATATTTGGTTAGATTTTTCAGGTTCAAAATCGATTTTTATTCTCGATTTTGATTAGGTTGTGGATTTATATCCATAATTTATCATTTAGTTCATCGGTTCTAAATTGACCCAAAACTAGAAATATTGATCTGATTCTTAACTTAGTCTTCATCTAATTTGGTATGATTCGATTTACCATTTTTTATTTTATTTGGCTCTCGATTATTTGGTTTCGAGACGATTCGAACAGAACACTCGTCCTCAATTGTGACCATAATAAAATTTCTGTAAGAAAAAAGTAATTTTCCAAAATCCATATTTTGATCTAGTCACCAACTAATGCAAAAAACCTCATTTCCTCCTTTCTTTGTTGGTGTCTATGATATTTTTGATGTAAATAAACTAACATCCTCATTGTTTCGTGAAACGGCAGCGTTTTTAACCACTATATTACCGAGGGAAGGCAATTGACGCTACCGAGGACCGATGACGCAAGAAGGTAAGCCACTGCTATTAATTTTCTTTTTTTTTTTTGCAAATAAATAGTCTCATCTTTCCATTAAAAAGGATTCCATACTTTTTCACTTAAGGATTTTGGTACAAACTTTACTTCGGGGTATGTTTTCCCCTCGAGATTTTTTCTACTTAGAATTTTTTTTACTGAGATCAGCGACTACAACAATACAATCCGCGATTATAGGCATGGGGTGTGGGCTTTTTCAATGGGCTTGGGTAGACTCATTCTAGGGGTGGTTGTTCGGTTGCCTTGAGCAACGGAACTCGACCGTATCTTTGTATTTTGTATTGTCATAGATTAATAAAATTCTATTTAAAAAAAATATTTGGTACAAACTTTAACTGAATTTTTAAAATGATAACAAACTAGCGGATCGTTTCCTCCTAAGAGGCTGCCACGTGGCACATTCAGGTGTGAGACAACTCATTTATTTTACAATTTGTCAATTTTTTATATGCTCAGACAAGATATTCTAAAAAAAAAAGATATTCCAAAACTACTCATTTAGGAAGATTTTTGTTACTCATTTTAGGAATTTGGTAATTTTTTACCCAAAAAAATATCTTTTACTTATTTTGTTGAATCCCAGTGGCTCAAAGCAAACCATACAATTAACTTTTCATTTTTATGTCATGCTCCTTTTTTGTGGTCAATTATGTCATACTTCTTTCTTATTGGGTAGAACATAATCATACAACTTCAGAGTACAGCAGACGCTGCCTTGTATTTAAGGGAGAAAAAAAAACCAAATTTGACCCAAAAATAGTAAAAATCTCAAATCTCAAATTTTGGAAAAGTTATAGAAAGAAATACAAGAATAGAAATTAACATTGGTGCACCTAACCTCCAACCACAACCAAACTCCTTGCCCATGTTACTTCAAATTTAATGCATCCAGCCATATCCTATTCAAAGCCTTCACCTACGCATTTCATGTCATTGAATAATTGATGAAATTCTGAATTGCCTATCTTCTGCCTCCATAACACAGATCTGGATCATTCCTTTTGAACTACTTGAATAAGTGTAATTGACATTGTTTTAAAAAATTGGTCCGACCAATCCCACTGCGACCCTATACTGAAGGTACTTTGCTTTTCTACCAAAACACGAGGGAATTAGCTAGTTCACCAGGTTGGACTGGCTGTTCTAAATTTAACTAACTAAAATAGTTTTTTATATTTTATGAAATTAAAAGTGATCATAAGATTCTGTTATTTGTAAACGATAAAATTTTCAACAAAATTATAAGATATTTAGAATTATTTGGCTTTCTATTGTTAACTATTAATAATATAACTATTTAACACATCCTTATAAGTATATAAAATCAATTAGATCCTTAATTAACACGTCATATCGTGTACAACATGATCAATAATTGTAGATTAATAAGAGCAAAGGATGGTTGGTGGACTACTACACCACCACCTAGCCAACACCCAGTCAACGGCCACCGGCCGCCAAAGAAAGAAAGATAGTGTTGTTTTGGCATGTTAGTCCAAAATTAAAATGATTATTTATTAGACATAGGGTGAGGTTGAAAAAAATCAACAGTCAAGATTGGGGCTTGGCCTTTGAAGTCAGCAAACATTTACCATAAAACTAATTATTTCTCTTTGTGATAATTAACCATTCCTATCCGATAAGTATTCAGATCAACTCGTAACAAATTTTAAGTTTGAATACTAAAAAATATAGCAGTATGAGATATATGTTAAAAAAGTTTTGTTATTATCCAAAAATTATACCGTTTTAAACTTGAATTAATCGTTAGAGTAAGTTTCCGATTAGGTTTTTCGGAATTGAAATTGCAAGGAAACGAGGGAAATTGTAGGGTGGCGCGTGCAGGGCAGGTACCACGTGATAATAAAACAAGGAGAAGAAAATGAGAGCCAACTTCACTTCTCTCTAACCCCGTACCTACCCACTCCACAATTTCCATCTCTATAATATTTCTCCTCACTTCTCTATTACCAAACCAAACCAAACCAAACCCAACCCAACCCAACCCAATTCTCCACTTCTTCTTCTTCTTCTTCTTCTTCTTCAGACCACCACGTTCCTCGCGTTATTGTGTGTACATACGTAATACAAAGAGAGACCAAAGACTAAACACTTTTGCAAAGACCACATTGGAGACAGCAACCCAGAAGGAAGGAAGGAAAGCCTTCGACTTTCCTAAGGTTGCCTTGCTGGGTTGTGTCCGTACTGTTCTGGGTTCGCTTAAAGGCTGCATCTTTTTAGCTACCCATTTCCCCAATTGTGTGTCTCTCTTTGAATTTTGATCACCCACAAGCAGCTTTAGCTTCCTTCTCTCTCTCTCTCTAGGTTGGTTTGCTCTGCTTTTGTCTGTGTAGCTTTTGGTTTTGTAAAGGTTGACTTTTTGATGAGGATAATGAAGTTGGTGCTTTTTGTGTTTCTTTTCCTTTTTTTTTGTCATTTGGATTGATCACAGCACTTTTAGGACCTTGCATCTTAGAAAGAATCTTACCAGCTATGACTTTCTTTAAGGCTTTGTTTGGTTGGCCCCTGAAAAAGTTGGATCATAGTTTAGTGATCATGGTTTTGGATAGTTTGTAGCTAACCTGGTGAAGTCAAAGAATGACGTGGGACCATGTCCTGGTCATGGGTTGACCTTGCTTTTGTGATTGATCTTGTTGTGTTACACAATTCCTTCCTCCATCTGATTGGGAAGTTTTGAGAATTTTGTTACTGTGGCTGGTTGACTCCTGTTGTTTCGGGTTTAGTTTGGGGCCTTACTCGGAAAAGCTTTGTATTTTCAGGATGTCGGAGGCCCTGAGGCAGCCGCCATTCATGGCAGGAGGGAATGGTTACATAAATGGGGTGGCAGCTTCGTCGAGGAGCCCAGCAACAGTAGCACAGGTTAATGAATTCTGCAAAGCGCTCGGTGGGAAGAGGCCGATTCATAGCATCTTGATAGCGAACAATGGGATGGCTGCTGTTAAGTTTATGCGTAGCATTAGGACATGGGCCTATGAGACATTCGGAACAGAGAAGGCAATCCTGTTGGTGGCAATGGCTACCCCGGAGGACATGAGAATCAATGCAGAGCATATTAGAATTGCTGATCAGTTTGTGGAAGTTCCCGGAGGGACTAACAACAATAACTATGCTAATGTGCAGCTTATCGTTGAGGTTTGTACTATGAGACTTGTTATGCTGATCTGGACTTTGAAGAGTTTGTGTTTCTGTATGAGTTGTTAGAACCCATATTGCACAAGTAAGGCACCTAAATTAAGTTGGGGACTGGAGCCATTGTTGTTAATATCTATTACTTAATCAATGTGGGTACTTAGCTCTTGGTTATTCTGAGGCTCGAGTTAGTTTTGCCGTGTAGATTGCAAGTATTAGATAGTTCTGTATGGCTGCTCCATAGTTCATTTGATTTCATTCCTTTGTCAACTAACAATTACTTGCTTAATATACTTCGATCAAGTCAATGTGATGTCTCCTTTTACCTTATAAATAATTTGACTAACTTGATTTGTGGCAATCAGATGGCAGAGATAACACATGTCGATGCAGTTTGGCCTGGTTGGGGTCATGCTTCTGAGAACCCTGAGCTGCCCGATGCTTTGACTGCCAAGGGGATCGTGTTTCTTGGCCCTCCTGCTTCCTCCATGTCTGCACTTGGAGACAAGATTGGCTCATCTTTAATTGCCCAAGCTGCAGATGTTCCTACTCTCCCATGGAGTGGCTCACATGTATATATCCAACTTATGTACTGTTAGTACGCTCATTATATGAGTCCTCTGATTCAGAATGCTGATAACGTTTGGTGCTTCTAGGTAAAAATTCCTGCAGAGAGTTGCTTGGATACAATCCCAGATGAAATATATAGGCAAGCATGCGTATATACGACAGAAGAAGCAATTGCTAGTTGCCAAATTGTTGGTTATCCAGCAATGATCAAGGCGTCATGGGGTGGAGGCGGCAAAGGCATAAGAAAGGTTAGCCATACTTGTTGTGATACCAGTCTCTTATGAATGAATTGCTAGTTAAGCTCCGACAGATGTGGCTGTTTATTAGTAAATGCCACCAATGTTTTATCAAGTGTCGTGCATGTCTTTTTACCAAGAAAATTGACTAATTTCTTGTCTGTTGTATTCTGTAGGTTCATAACGATGATGAAGTGAGGGCACTCTTCAAGCAAGTTCAGGGCGAGGTTCCAGGGTCGCCCATCTTCATTATGAAAGTTGCTTCCCAGGTTAGATTATCCGTGGGAGTGAAAGTGCTTAATGGAAACGAAAGGCATACCATGTTCTCAGCACTAACTTTATTCTTTGTCCACAGAGTCGCCATTTGGAAGTCCAATTACTCTGCGATCAGTATGGGAATGTAGCAGCTTTGCACAGTCGTGATTGTAGTGTTCAGAGGCGGCACCAAAAGGTAAGTTCGAATTCGAAGAGGGAAAGCTCTGGGCAATGAATCATTCCGCTCTGAACGAATTTGTAGCTGAGGTGTTCCAGCCACCTGCCTAAGACCACCAATTTGTAGAAATCTGATGGGAGCTTCTGTCATGTACTTTTACTTTCAGATTATCGAGGAGGGTCCAATTACAGTTGCCCCTCAGGAGACTGTAAAGAAGTTGGAGCAGGCAGCTCGCCGACTGGCAAAATCAGTCAATTATGTTGGAGCAGCTACAGTCGAGTATTTATTCAGTATGGAGACTGGCGAGTACTACTTTTTGGAGCTCAATCCTCGATTACAGGTTTGATAGATTCTTTCCAAGTATTCTAGGCCATATGGTCTGCTTATTGGTGTTCAACTTTTAGCGGCGATGTGCTTGATAGATTCTTTCCAAGTTCTTTGGCTACTCAAAGAGCCCTTGGTTAATTTATTCGATGAAATTAGGTGGAGCATCCAGTCACTGAATGGATTGCGGAAGTTAACTTGCCAGCTGCCCAAGTTTCTGTCGGAATGGGTATCCCTTTGTGGCAAATTCCTGGTATGAAGTTACTAAAGCTTGCTAAGAGTTTAGTTTTCTTGTCCAAAAACTAATGGAAGGAACTATCTTGAGTTCATGTGTTTATGTTCATTATTTACAGAGATAAGGCGGTTCTATGGGAAGGAACATGGCGGAGGTTATGATGCTTGGAGGAAAACTTCACCAGTCGCCACATCTTTTGACTTTGACCAAGCCGAGTCTGTCAGGCCTAAAGGCCATTGTGTGGCCGTGAGAGTGACTAGTGAGGATCCAGATGACGGCTTTAAGCCTACCGGTGGGAAAGTACAGGAGCTAAGTTTTAAAAGCAAACCAAATGTGTGGGCTTACTTCTCTGTCAAGGTACTTTGCCACTTCCCCTTGTCGTTTATTATTCGTACTTACTGGGACAAAACCTGATGACGAAATTTATTCTGGGATTATGCAGTCCGGAGGAGGCATCCATGAATTCTCAGATTCCCAATTTGGTAACACCGATTACTACCCTCGTTCTGGAATGCTTTTGTTAGGAACTACGTCGCTGATTCCTTTTCTTTAATCTCTTTTCCAGGACATGTTTTCGCATTCGGGGAGTCCAGAGCACTGGCCATTGCAAACATGGTCCTGGGGCTGAAGGAAATTCAAATTCGAGGGGAAATTCGGACTAATGTTGATTACACCATCGACCTCTTACATGTAAGCTCTAGTGTTGACATTCATGGACTTAACACCTTAAGATTTGCTAAACAATACTTTTACTTTTAGTTGAACAATGTTCTAACTGAATATTGAACGTCATACAGGCTGCAGATTATAGGGACAACAAAATCCACACTGGGTGGTTGGACAGTAGGATAGCCATGCGGGTTAGAGCAGAGAGGCCGCCTTGGTATCTGTCTGTCGTTGGAGGGGCTTTATATGTAAGTCCTCGTGCATTCGTGTGTTTATTGTGCTTGCAGTTTCAATTCCCCAAAATTTGATTCTGTGACGCGTGCCACTGATATACTTCCTCTATGTTCTGCTTCAGAAAGCATCTACCAGCAGTGCTGCAGTGGTTTCGGACTATGTGGGTTACCTGGAGAAAGGACAAATTCCTCCCAAGGTACTGATTGGGAAATAGAAAGTAGGCGCTTCTCTAGTTTTCTATTGGCACGGAATCATAATTCTTGTTGATCATTACTGTTTGCAGCACATATCGCTAGTGAACTCCTTGGTCTCATTGAATATTGAAGGAAGCAAATACACGGTCAGTTTAACCGTGTGCTCAAGTGTCATCTTCTCTTTGAATATCTGTTAACTTCTGGCTCTTTGGCCCTCGTGACACTTCGTATTATTCTCTGGATATTTCTGTAGATTGAAATGGCTAGAGGTGGACCTGGAAGCTATAGACTGAGATTGAACGAATCAGAAGTTGAAGCTGAGATACATACTCTACGTGATGGTGGTTTATTGATGCAGGCAAGAATTTTTTGTTAGCTTCTTCAAAATGCAGAATTTCTACTGTTCTGATTAACATCTGCGTAACTTTACTCGTTGTAATCGCATGCATATCTTGACCTTCCTTTACTTTTCATCTGGCTTGTTTTAGTACTTATTGGTGGCTTTCTTATTTTGCAGTTGGATGGAAACAGCCATGTGATTTATGCAGAGGAAGAAGCTGCTGGGACCCGTCTTCTCATAGATGGAAGGACTTGCTTATTACAGAATGATCATGATCCATCAAAGCTGATGGCGGAGACACCATGCAAACTGATGAGATTCTTGGTGTCTGATGGTAGTCACATTGATGCTGATGCTCCTTATGCAGAGGTTGAAGTCATGAAGATGTGTATGCCACTTCTTTCACCCGCTTCTGGGGTGATTCATTTTAGATTGTCTGAGGGTCAGGCAATGCAGGTAAATTTTGTACATTGGCTGGTGGACATTATTCGTGTAGCCGAAGATGAAGCTGATGAATCTTAAATTTTGTCAGGCTGGCGAGCTTATTGCAAAGCTTGACCTTGATGATCCTTCTGCTGTACGGAAGGCTGAACCATTTCATGGTTGCTTTCCAACCTTGAGAGCTCCTACAGCTATTTCTGGTAAAGTTCATCAGAGATGTGCTGCAAGCCTCAATGCAGCCCGGATGATTCTTGCTGGTTATGATCATAATGTTGATGAGGTATGCAATCCAGATTCTTATCGACATGCTGTTATCAATCTCTACCTGGTTTTACATTTTAGTGCTACAGCTTAGCATAAGTATGCATCGAGTGCACTGTCATACTGACACATCCTGTTACTTAAATTACACTTTGCAGGTAGTCCAAAACTTGCTCAGTTGTCTAGATAGTCCTGAACTTCCTTTCCTTCAGTGGCAAGAGTGCCTGTCGGTTTTGGCAACCCGCCTTCCCAAAGATCTCAGAAATGAGGTAATAGCTTTTTTTGCGTTTTA